>MU935792.1:9520-48212 GCA_036418165.1 Cooperia oncophora
CCTGTGATTTTGGTGACCAACCCTCTCTCATACCCCTTACTAGGTCTCACTAGTTGTTATCACTTATTACTCGCGTCACTCATTAAAAATGTCCTCCTCGCATTCCATATATCACTCCTTACAAAAGATGCCACTCACTCCCGTTCTTACTGCCGCCGCTATGAAAGTCATCACACATCCGCTTTTCACCCACACCAACATAACACACACAGGCTTATGCCGCGTTCATACTTCGTTATTCAATCGCACGATCTCAGCGAGCGGGTAAAGCAGATGGCAAGTTTGGGAAAAAATGGAAAAAGTGGTAGTAAGCTGGGGAAAAATAAGATTGTAGATAAGGAGAGAGGTGATTGTAACAGATACGAAAATTATGATGGGCCGTACTGACAATGCCATTTCACACATTTCGACCTCGCCAAATGAACCAGCCGCAGGGCGGCGCGGTATGAGCGCGCCTTTAGCGGATATATATCTGTCCTATAACATACTTTGGATACGTAGTCAACTGGTTGAGCATAGTAGAGTACAAACGTCGCGTAAATCCCGAAAATACGCTCCTGAAAGCGAATGGATAATAAAAAAGGCCGTTGCCAAACAGAGGAAAAAATCACACAGAATAACATACAGGATCGCCGCAGAAGTTCCGTGACGACCGTATTACGGTGGGACTACAAATTTATAGCTACAGATTTTAAGAGTTCGTACCAGTATAGTATGCTCCTCTCCAAGTCCATTTGGATACTCTCTCCGCGGTCGCATGTATGCAACTGCTGCATTAAGTAAACATTCCTCGAACTGCAAAAAAAGACAGCAATAGAAGCTTATAGGCAAACAATCAATAGTGAACAGTTCACAAGGTAAACTAATCACTTAAAAGAAACTCTAGTATTACCCCAACAAGATCAGCAACACTCATTCGTCCGGCATAGATATCTTTCAGGCCATAATTGACTGCCACTTCGTAGAATTCAGTCAGCCTATAAGCAGTCATCTGAACATAGGTGCTACCCAAAAGTACAAAATCTGTCCTCTAAACATTCACACCTCAAAAAGAGCATTCAAAAAGGATGTCAACAGCGGTGATCATTCACGGTTCGAAAGGTTCTAGAGAATTAATTTAGGCGCTACGGTACTACGGAGCCGCAATCATCTCATATGTGGACATTATTTGAACAGACGTTATTTTTAGGCAAAAAGCATACGCGAAAATTCTGAACCCGTCCTGTTTCACTTGCCGTCCAAATTCGAAAGAATTGAAGGAGTGCGTCGAAGGAACATATTTGACGCAGAAGAGATGATTTCTTGTTACTGACATGCTGTGACACGCCAGGGCACGGGGAGGGGGGGGGGGAAGCGGGAGAAACCACTTGGTCGCGTCCCCAGTTCGTTCCCCTAATTAAGGCTTAGACATTATGGGGAGACGACTATAGCCTCTGAGGGCTGGTTTTGAAGAGAAACATAGCCGCCTTCAAGGGTGCTAAGGCAGCGTACAGACTTCGCGTCGACGCGCTGCAATGCCGTAGATCGGGCGGTCGCGAGTCAAGTTGGCGCCGGCCACTGTGCATTGAGGTAGTGCGGAGCGAGGAGGTATAGGAGTATGAATTGCTAGAAAAACGAAGAAAGTATCAAACTGTAAGAAAGGCAGCCTCTTGTTATCCTAAACTTTCTCGAAACACAAGCGACTAGCGATGATCGACTAGCGTGCGTACGCTTTGCAGATGTCAATGCACAAGTCTGAACGCCACCAACGTGAAGCTGAACGAGGCCATGTGCAGTGCGAGTCCTCTGGCGAGACTAAACCGTGTGTGACTTTTCATCGTCTGCGCTTCACGTAAAGTATTGCCTAAGTCTTGGAACAAGGGTAGTAATGGTGCTGGCGCTACCTCGTAATTTAGCGCCCCACCAGTCTAGGCAGCGGCTAGTACTTCGCGACGGCAGCGCTTCGGTAGCGCGTTCGACGCGATCCGACATAGTCGAAAGATGCGCATCGATCGCCCCGAACCCACGACCTAGGCGCTGTCGTCGCGAAGTCTTAACGCTGCCTAAGCTTCAATTAGGATGACAGAAATGAAGACGCTACTGAATGATTCCCTCTTATCTACATACCTCAGCGCAACGGAATGTTTCCGCTGACGTGATTAAGTGTGCTACGACATGAGACCGTCGCCATAGAAAGTGTCTTTGTAAATGAACCGATTGTTATATTCCGAAAACAAAGTCCTATAGACGCTTGTGGTCCCACAGTAGTTTAGCAACATAATTCAATAAAGCTTTTGAAAAGAAAAAGAAGTGGTAGAACAGAACGAACCTCAAGGACTTTTTCTCTCGGAATGCATTGAGAAGAGTTTTCATGTCGTAGGGGATTCCAGCATCGGGTGGCGGCCTTCCCAATCCACCTCCTTTCATGATCGTTGAGTTTAGGTCTGAGGCAGTAAGATGGGCCGGTCTGTTTCCACAATACTGTAATCTATTTTACACATGTAGAGCTAGTTATGCTCAAATAGCTGTGCATGCAGTGCGCAGCATGCACGAAATAAAGTCAAATGGGAAGTTATAACAACTATGAAAGGAGAAAAGGTAAGACTTCAAGACTATTCTCCGATATTCAGCCGTGAGGCGATCGTAATAATAAGTGACCGGAACGGAAAAGGAGACAGTTCGCGACAGAGAAACAGGAACAGGGTGGGCCTGAGTTGTCTTCCAACGACTGGTAACTAGGTGTGTCAATAATATTGTTTTGACCGCATTCATACCCTGCGACATTGAAGAATCGGAGGTTAGGAGATCGTTCAAGTCGTGGAAATACGCGCAATAGAAAGCACAGATATCGATCAGAAGAATACGATTGGAGAATGCGCGCGCCCGTCGATTCTATTTCTTTGGCGCGCATTCTCGAACGGGTGCAGGTACGACCCTCCCCCCTCTGACAGACGGTGTCAGTACGACCCCCCCCCCCCACCTAAATGAGGGTCTCGGTACGAACCCCCTTCCTCGACACCTACCTTCCAACTTCCTCATTTTCCAGTCCACTACTTCACCCAAATATTTTCCGTTGAGTGGAATTTCCCGTCGAGTGGACGGGGGAGTAGGGGGGGGGGAGGGGGAATCACGCGAAAAGTCAACGACCAATAAAAATTTTTTCCCAACGTAGCAAGTTGCTCTCAATGGCACATACGATCTCCCCCCTCCCCCAATGAGCAAATACGACCCCTCCCATCCCCAGAGAAAAAGTACGACCCCCCCCTCTATGTTTTTCACAACGATACTGTACCCTGGCCGCAGGGTATGAGTGCGGGCGTGCATCTCACTGGCGCTAATGTAGGGGAGACGGGCAAGAGAATCCAAATTTGTCGCTCCGTCGGGCGCGGCGTTTTCTTAACTCGTGTTAAACGTCGATTGCTGCACCGGACCTCATGTAACCCCGACCGTGGACATTCATGACTATTTGCGGTTCTGGATTGCCTGTTGTCGCCACCTACCACATAGAGCCATCGTCATCCGCAGGCGCGACGCCGCACGCGACGCCCACCAGTCCGGTGAATTACGATTCTCTCATACCCCTAACATAGTAGGGAAACGACTGCACCGGCCTTCTAGTCTCTTATACAGAAAGAAGTAGGGAAACGACTGCACCGGCCTTCTAGTCTCTTATACAGAAAGACGTAATAAGGTTCAAACTTCGCGATGGACGCGCACTGACGCGTAGCGCGCGTCCACGCGCTACCGTTGCAATGGCGCTTTTCTGATATAGATGGAATCGGCGCCGGCTTTTACTGTTATTTGGGGGACTGTGGGAAAATAGGATGGTGGGCCTGATCATACGACCTGAAACACTCCTCCTCTTCTAAATTCTCGTAACGCATTACCTGACACCTCGCACTGATATCCGTCTAAGGCGGTTGCAATGGACCTTGGCGCGTCGGCGAGCATAGTCGCGAAGTCTGAACATTACCTTGAGCTCAGAGAGCAAATGAGCCGAGTCGCCAGGACAGTCCCACAGAAAAGACTCGGTCTCCAGTAAGTCTGAGCCCAGATCGGAGGAATAGATGAGATTTCGCCGGCCTGTGGCCTCCTAACTACGGCAACACCTTTTACTTTACACAATAATCATTCGAAAGAAGAAGAAAGAAAAGCTCAGTCCTGCAAAGAATGTAAATACGTGGAATTAAGCATGTTCTCTGCTGGTCGCTTACCAGTAATAGAAAACAGATTTTGTTTCAGAACTTTAAATTTTAGGCAGCATTAAGGCTCTGCGATGGGAAGTAGGAGGAGAATGGGAGAATGCGCAACCACGAAAACATAGGCATCGATCCGGCGTTTGAGGAGATTTCGGAGAATGAGAAAAAAGAAGAGGGCAGGTATCCATTGGCACTGGCCGACGGGTGTGTAGCAAAGAATCGTCCGGTGCAGCTGGTGGGCGTGGTCTGCGACATCCTTAGGCCGCGTTCATACAAGATGCAGACATGCGGAATATGCAGAACTGCGGAATTTGCAGAAAGTAAATATATACGTATCGATCTGAATTCTGCATGTCGGCAAATTCCGCGAATTTGCCGACATGCAGAATTGACGGACAAAGAAAGTGATAGGGATCGATTGTTCTTCCTTTGCCGTTTCGTGTGGAATTTGCCGAAGTGCGGAATCTGCAGACTCTGCATGTCGGCAAATTCCGCGGAATTTGCCGACATGCAGAAAGCGACGACAAAGATGTGATAGGGACGAATCGTCCGTCATGCGGAATCTGCAGATTCTGCATGTCGGCAAATTCCCCACGACGGCAAAGGAAGAACAATCGATCCCTATCACTTCTTTCCGTCAATTCTGCATGTCGGCAAATTCCGCGGTTCTTCAAATTCCACACGTTCGCAAATTCGCAGTTCCTGCATATTCCGCAGTTACTGCACCATGTATGAACGCGCCTTACGGCGAGATAGACAAATCATTGCGTTGGCGCGTTGTATAGGGATATTGAACGGACGGTGAAGATTGATGTCGCTCAGGATGGATTCTTGCGTTCAGTTAAGGTTGAGTTTTTAGTTTTTTCTTCGTTTTTCCACAGAGAATGGAAAAGTTCATGAGAGCATGAATTTCATCAGGGTTTTAACCTTTGCTCTGGTTGTCATTTTTTACAGCAGCTCACAGGAAAACTTGACCATTCAACTATCAAATGTTGACGCTGACGACTGCGCGAATCATGTGAATCACGTAAACATAATGAAAACAACAGCCTTACTTGTTTTCTTTTTTTGTTTATTTCTTGAAGCTGCGTCAATAGATCTGCCAGACAATTGTGTGTTACTATCACGAGAAACTTTGTTAGATTTTCGATAATCGATGGAATCTGGCAAACGTTAACGTTTGATGTACGCTGTAGTGGATCAGTTGCTCTAGTGGCAAAGCTATCGTCTAGCAAATGCACTTCCGTGAGCTGCTGCGTCATTCGCGCGACGCGCGGCGTGCCGCGAGCGCTGCCCCGGACGATTCCGTTGCACGTCTCTCCTGGCCGATAGCGTTTGGAAAAAATAGTCGAAGTGGAAATCTGTAGAAAAGGAGAATCTTGGAATACTATTTGGCGCGCATTCTCCCTAAACGTCGATTACGTGCCTTTCCTAAACTGAAACTCCAGTAGCCGCGCCTCATGGCGGCGGCGAGTAAGGGTGACGAAGTAAGCATGTTTTCAGGAGGCGTGATGAAGCGGCGTAGGAGGCAAGCGAGGAGTCGACCGGACAATGGACTGGAGAGCGGCTCAGTCCTCCACTCGGGGCGAGGCCCTGCTCACCTGTATGGCAGTTCAACGTATGATCTCCTTTAAACGTCATAGTCCTTCTCCTGTTCGTACAAATTTATGTCCTTTTGCGTGCTGTACTCCTTTTGTCGGACTTTGCCGTTATTTGCCCTTCGTCAAAGCGCCTTTATTTTCGTTGCCTTACGTTTATTGTGAACTCTGGTATTATTGTCTTGTGGTTGAATGGCAGATAAAATTAGTACTCCTTACGGTTGAAATCAAGCACATTGAACGCACCTTCCCACGCGCGACGTTAGCTTACTGGTAGCAGCGAGTGGTTCCACCCTCGCTGAAAGGTGCTCGCGCAGTAGGTGAGTAGGTAGCAGGTCAGATTTTCGGTGCGCTTTAACTTCTTGTTTGACAGGCCCGAGAGGGCCCGCTCGTGCCTTGCTGACAGCTGCGGTTTCAGCGCACAGAAAAAAAGCCTCGCGTGCGATCGACTCCGGTCAACATCTACCGTAATCATGCCCAGGTGGTCACATAACTTCCCCTTTTCTTTCCTAATTCATCTGAAAATCTAAGAATTCTAGCATTCCCTAAATTTTTTTAAGCATTCCTTCGCCAGATGAGCTCTTAGTCAGCGGGATACGGTAGACACTGTCTAAAGTTTTTTTGTAGCAGCTGCCTAGAAGTCTAATGCTAACAAGGATGGAAGCTTCCGTGAATAGAACAAAGGCCTAAGTATACCTTAATGGACAGTGTTAAAGATGAAGAGAAAAGCGGTTATTTTCGCCGCGAATATTGAGTAAGAGGCCTCTATTAGTCCTGGTTAATGCGGCAAGAAAGGTTCAGGTGTCCCCTTGGGCATCTTAGTGAGCTTACACTTTAAATTGTTTCCGGGTAAAGGTGAAAATGTTAGTGCAGCTTTGATAGATCAGACGTCTGAGAATGTATTGTGCATTTCTTTTTTTCTCTGGTGGACCACTATCTATGGGCCCGATGGGCCTGAATTTCAAAGACATTCAATTATTGCGTGGACCGTCCTGATTCCGAGACCTCCGGTTCCCGAGTGGCTGAACCACATAGGTTCGCATGCGTCATATTCTTCCTTCTGAAGCTCATGAGCCACTAGTGAGGTGAGAAACAGACCGGACGCCAACTTTGCATTCCCCAAAATGAAAGGCGTTCCTCACGAGATTTGCCCTTATAACCCGGCTGGTAATTATGGTAGAGCGGGCAAGCATTCGAGTTCGTTCTCTTTATTGCAGTCGCGAGTCGGATGTGCCAGTATTCGCATATGACTCGTAGTTTCTCGTGAAAATGTTGAGTCTCGTGATATTATTTCGCTAATTACGTCTGGCGTCGCCCAATACCGAGCGTAGGTCCTTAAGCGGCATGCCCTTTGACAACGTCGGGTGAAGTACAATACACTTTACCCGTCAACACTTAGCGACCAAATATGGAGGATGCTCCACCAGAAGTGGGTTACTTAGTACCTTCCCTTGCCTCATCTTATCACGATCTCATTCGAATGCGATCGGCTCTATATGGCGGCGGTTTGGCATCTACCTGCTATTTAACTACATATTATTCAACGTCCACGTGGCCCCATTCCTGAGCGAATGCTGATGGATCCTCGCCTTATTCGTGAGTTTGCCGAGAACTTATTCATTCTTATCTTTGGCCACCTCAATTATTATGGGTGTTTGCCTTTTTGCTTTTGTTTTTTTTTGCTATTCCGATTCCAAACTTTTTGAGATTCACTGGTTAGAACATTAAATCTTGCTATCCTTTCACGATCCTTGAAGCTGTGGCGAGTGTAAATTCCTTTGTCGGAGGGCTAAGGCGCCACATGGCGCTTGCCTTTCTTCTCCAGCTTCTTTGTTTTCTCCGGTATTTCGGCATGTATAGTCAGTGTATACAGTAACCCGCCCCCTTCAGGGAGAGATGCCCCGCCTCCGGCTATCCTCTTCCAGAAGTCGTTCGCTGTGCCATTCAGCTCTCAGCGAGATTCGTCTACTACTGCTACTACTACGTATCCAAGCTTCCTCATCATGGGCCCTCCTGTAACCAGGTGTCAGTCCCATGCCGGAGGGCGGTTGCCCTAATCTCCAAGATAGTTCTCAGACGTCGGCTTCAGACAACCTAGCCTGCGTCCTATCTCACCTGGACGATAATTATAACTCCATGGGAGAGACGCAAAGACACTGCGAGACGCTACAGTTCTAGATGTCCGAGATTCCTCCAAGGCGGATACTTACCTGCTGGCCCAGAAGATCAACGAAGGCAACATCAAATTGCTATCTGATCTTAACGAGTCGTTTTCAGCGGTCGGTGAGCACATTAACACGATTCCTGTAGTGGCGAATCTTGGTTCCGAAGGGCCGGTCTTTAGGATAATCCCTTTTCTGGCTCTGGGGATGACCCCATGTATTGTTCCTTATGGCTTCGCCGTCTTGAGGATATAATGCGAATGGAATCTACCGCTTGTACCCACAGCAGCAGGCCTATTTACTTGTCGGTCACTTAGATGGGGTAGCCCGAGAAAAATTTGAAGAGCTCACAGAAGAGCAGCGTACGGGGAAGTGGTAGCGCATCTGGCCAAATCCTTTGAAGGCCCTCAGCATCGGTACATGGCGCGCCAATCGTTGTCGCCCTGCCAACAGCAGAAAGGTGAATCTTCTTCGATTTTTGCTAATAGACTTCTACTTTTAGTTCGCGCCGCTACAGCAGGGCAAGACTCGGCCAGCTAGAAGGATCGCGCACTAGAAGAATTCGCGACTTCGTCCAGACATTCGCTATTATGTCAAGCTGGACAACCCTTCCACCTTCGAGCAGGCGGTCTCTAAGGCGCAAATGGTGGAGCAGCTCCTAGCAAGTCCCACTTCAACGCGACCTAAGCTCGCCTCTACACGTACCTTATAAGGCAACTATTGTTCAAAGGAATCCCGGCTGCCTCTATTCGTGTAATCTCGTTTTACAGGGAACAGCATCGACAAATGAAGGACGAGCTGAACACTCTGAATGTGGAGCTGACAATGGTGGATTCCGTCCAGAGCCGAGAGAAAGAGGTAGTTATAATCCTTACTACTAGAACAAGATTTTCTGCAGAGGCGGCGGATTTCCTCGACGATTACCGCCGACTGAACGTGGCGGTCTCCCACTGTCGGCACGGCCAATTCATCTTTGGCCACGCCGACTCCCTTCGGCGCATCCGACATGAAGCAGAGTTTTGGAATGGGCCGACTCGCTGAATGCCGTGGTCCCTTGTCAACCGTTACTTGAATCCCCCTCGTTAACCTGTTCCGGTAAGTCCGTTCCTTTTCTCTACATTAAAAAGTCCGGGTCGGACATTCGGCAAAGGGGTGAGATGTAAGCCGCGCCTCACGGCGGCGGCGAGTAAGGGTGACGAGGCCGTGACTCATCTGAATGTTTTCAGGAGGCGTGATGAAGAGGCGGAGGAGGCAAGCGAGGAGTCGACCGGACAACGGACTGAAGAGCGGCTCGGTCCTCCACTCAGGGCGAAGCCCTGCTCACCTCTATAGCAGTTCAACGTATGATCTCCTTTAACCGTCATAGTCCTTATCTCCTATTCGTACATATTTATGTCATTTTCGTGCTGTACTCCTTTTGTCGGAATTTGCCGTTATTTGCCCTTCGTCAAAGTGCCTTTATTTCGTTGCCTTACGTTTATGATGAACTCCGGTATTATTGTCTTGTGGTTGAATGCAGATAAAATTAGTACTCTTTACGGTTGAAATCAGACACACGTTGAACGCACCTTCCCACGCGCGGCGTTAGCTTACTGTTTTCTGATCAAGCTTCTGCTGGAAGATTTTCAGCCTTACCCCCTATAAAGCCCCCGATGGAATTCCTATCAGATCATGGATTCAGACTATGGACATGTTCATCCAACTGTAACCGTGAAAAAGCGGGTGTAGATGATAATTGGGGGGCAATAAGAACAAGGTTAGTGTCGTGCCTTACGTACGACTCTACAAAGAGTCGCGTTTATGGCGGGCGCGGCGCTCGCATCTATTCTTACAGCATCCGCGCAGCACATGTCGCGCGGCGCTCCTGGCATTTTGCCAGTCTCAGGTGATTCACGCTTCCCAATTGCGATTACAACGCAAACCCCACTAAGCGGGACTTGAGTTGAAGATGTTAGTCTTTTTCGAAGTCGCGTGTCTTTCGCAATCGCGGTTTCAATCGGAAGAACGTGAACTGAAGAGCAGTTAGCCAGTTTCGGAGTACTATACACCTCGCGAGTGGACAAGAAAGTATTCGCGTATAGTAACCGGTAGTAGATAGCACATGAAAATAATGCAGGGAGGGCGCCATGCCGTGACACGAGGACCTGTCTGCATTATGGGTACTTCAACTATTATTACCTAAGAGCTCGGAAAAAAAAGGATTGCTGGAACTTTGCCAATACCGATTATCCTATGTCCTGATCAAGAGTATGGCATTCACTTTCGAAGAGCGCCATTAGGCGTCAGTAGGCGCCGACATATTACTAACACTCTTCTTATCAACAGCCGTGTAAACTTGCTTACCAGGGCCAATCTGTGTCCTGATCACAAACAGTATTCATTTTTGGCTCTGACGCTATTTGTCGTAACCACTTTTTACCAAAGTTCATGAAAACCCGCGTAATGGGGTTGCCTTTGTTACGAAAATAGCATTCACTTGCCGATTTGGCGCTCTGCTATGGCTGAACGTGGGAGGAGTATTACCTTGGGGCAAGGCCCTGCCTCAGTGAAGCGTAGGTGAGCGTAGTATTTTTTTACTAATGCCAGCACCAGGAATGAATGTCATGTTCACAATCAAGATCTCAAATAACCTGCAACTTTTGATCGAATTTGATCGAGAGCATTTTTGTACGCCTATGGCGCGGGCAGCAATTTTTTGGGCCAAGCGGATGTGGACCATGTTCAGGGGTCAAACACCCTCCTGGCCATGTTGGTGCTTGGTGATCAGCCCATTCTGCCGCGGGCGGCTGAGGAGCAGCTCCAGGCAGTTGCAGGGTACGGATGCGACACTTGTGTTAGGGACGTCGAAGTACCCATGGAAACGAATATCTAGCCAACTCTGCCCTCTCAGGGAAAAGCCGGTAAAAAACTGGCCAGATGCCGAAAGATTGATGTAGTAATTCTCGAATAGTACCCACATATGAAAGATCATGAGGTGAGTCGAAAAGCAGACCAACGCTTCTCAGTCCACATAATTTTCATTAAAATGGCGCCTGCGAGAGTATCACATTCTAAAACAGGCTAATTGCTCTTCAATTCACGTTCTTCTCATCGGAATCGCGATTGTGAAAAGCATGCAATTTTGAAACAGACTACAGATCTACAACTCAAGTCCCGCTCAGCGAGGTCTGCACTGTAATCGTGACTGGAAAGCTTGAGTCACCAGAGATTGGCAAAATACCAAGAGCGCCGAACGCAACACGTGCCGCCCGGATACTGTAGGGATAGATGCGAGGGGCGGCGGACCTGGCGGCTTGGCAGAAGAACATTCGAGAAGGTGCTAGGGATACAACGTCGACGTCGAATCTAGCCTGCCTGTCAGTTTACGTGCTCCAGCCGTCTCGACTGGTCGCTCCACTCCGCTCTTCACCTTGTGACTATGTCCTGGGCCATCCACGTGTGAGGCAGGATTCGTCCCCGTGGGCTAGGGTCGTACCATTATTTCTTTAGTAGTCATTATCTCATTATTGGTATAGTCGTTGTTAGAGAGGTGAATAATGTGAATGATTTTGTGTGTTGTTGTCTGCCATGAGTGCTTTGACCAATACATTCCTTGAATGTTCATTTATCATACTCACTGATATGCTGGTTGTGGACTTTGGCCATAAGAGGCGTAGTAGTGTGGTCGACCGTGGGGTATACTCAGGTGAGGCGTGCGCATGGGGTGTAGGTGAAAGGTTTAACACCAGGTACGTGACTATAGTGCGCATCACGTAAGGGGCAGCTTGCGGATAGAAACACCCGCGCGGCAAAACCGTAGGCAAGCCCCAAGCGCTCTGTAAGTTCCCTGCACGTACCCGTGCCGGGTGCGGATCCATCCTCATCCAGACACCGATGTTGCTAGGTCAGAGGGGCCTGACGACCTGTCACGACAGTTAGCTTTCATAGCTATGAATACAAATTCTGAGAAAGGCTACGCGACTACTCGAGCATTTTACCCAGAAGACTCAAGCACCTAAAGATTAAAGGTAAAAGGTTTTCAGCTCGTTTGAAATCGAGTACTCACGGACCAGATGGGGAGGTTAAATGTACTTAGCCTGCCTGAGAACCAGCATTTGATCCTAGCTTCCAATTCAGAACCGCGAGCACATATAAGAAGGTCACAAATAATATCACCTGTACCACCTGTGCTCCCGTTAATCATCGAGTTCTTCGAGCTGGCGCCAGTAATGTCTCCATTCGTCCTTGCAACGTGCAAGAGTTGCCCAATGAACTATCTCTGCTCGAAAGACACGATGAACTTCATACCATTCGTTCAGAGCTTTCACGAAGAAGTCTGACCATCGCATAGGCGGTCGTCCAGGCGTTCGCTTGACAGCCCGTGGAATCCAGTCGGTGATCGCTCTGGTAAAGCGGTCGTCCTCGAAACGCATGATGTGCCCGGCCCACCTGATCTTCGGAACCTTGGCAAATGCGGTGGCGCCTCTGATCTTCGATCGTCGGCGGAGAGCGGAGCTCCGGATTCCCTCCCTCACTTGCGTATAGCGAGAAACTCGAGCATCGCCCTTTCGATGGCGCATTGAATAACGCCGACCGCATGCTCATCCTGCTGGAGCTAAGTCATTCATCATATTGATATCGCGACCTAGGTACACATAGCTAGAGCAGTCAGAGATGGTCGTTCCGTTGAGCGTGAATGGGACATCAGAAATCAATCCATTTATCATGAACATCGTCTTCGTTAGATTCAGCCATAGACCGATATTTCCACACGCGCAGTTGAATTCAGCCAGCATTCGTTCCGCTTGCTCGATGGTTGGTGTTATCGAAGCGATGTCGTCAGCAAAACGGAGATGATGTAGTTGCCGACCGTCGATCTTCACTCCCATGTCTTCCCATTCCGGTTGACGCTGAATAGCTTCGGCGAGATGGTGTCGCCCTGTCGGACCCCTCTCCTTACGTCGATGATAATCTCCTTGTAGAATGGTGAGATCTTGGTCGTGAAGTTGCTGTAGAGCTCATGAAGAATCCTGATGTACTGAGTAGGAATTCCCTGGTTGCCCAGGGCTTCGATAACCACTTCTGTCTCAACGGAGTCGAAGGGTTTCTTCAAGTCGATGAACGTGAGACATAGCGGCATCTTGTACTCTCGCGATACTTCAGTGAGCTTTGTCACCGTGTGGATGTGATCGATCGTGCTGAATCCTCTTCAAAACCCTGCTTGCTCGCATGGCTGTCCTTCTTCTAGTGTTCTGCCAATCCTGTTCAGGATGACTCGTGTGAAGAGTTTGTAGACTACAGACAGCAAGCAGATTGGGCGATAATTGCCAATGTCGTACAGGTCTCCATTCTTGTACAGCAACACGTCTTGCTGGTTTTCCACGAGTGAGTACCTTGCGACAGGTAGCGAAAGGTAGCGACAGGTAGCGCGTGAAGAGTCGAGTCAGAGTTTTGACAAGAACTGGCACAAGATTCTTCAGGTGTTCGGGTCTGATCCTGTCGGGACCAGGTGCCGTACGATCCTTTACCGACGAGATGGCGTGTCGGACTTCGGATGGGAGAACTGCAGAAACGACATCCCATCCTGCTCCAAGTGGTATGGTAGCAGGTGGACGTGTCTGTCAAAGAGATCCGAGTAGAAATCGTGGATGACCTTCCCCATTGCTCTTCTGGATGCGGTGGTTGTTCCATCCGGACGTTGGAGGGCGGTCATCTTGTCTTACAGTTGGCGAAGTCGCGGCGGGCGTTGCGTATGCTCCTCCCAGCCTCTGCGACTTCCATCAGTACTGCTGTGCTTCTTTCTTTGAGGTCTTCCTTTATCACTTCTCTGCATAGCTTCGCAAGCTCAGAGTCAGCTGGTAATTGCCTGCGGCTCGTGCGGCTTCACGTTCACGAATCAGCTCGAGAGTTTCCAGAGATAGACGCTTTTCGGTAATCTTGGAACTCTCTGACTTCTTGCCGCAGTCGTGAAGATGTGCGACAAGCTGCTCGTATTCCTCGTCGATGTTGTTGATGATGGAATCCTCCCAGAGCCCAGAAGTGAAGTGATCCCAGTTGATGACGGTCTTGGGGCTTCGCTTCTTGAATTTTGCGGCTCTCTCTCTCCTCGCATCGAAACGCGCTATCTCGCGCGAAGGAGACGGTGGTCGGATCCTGTGTAGATTTTAGGAACAACAGCGACATCGGTCAGGCAAAACCCTCGATTGAAGGTGATGTGGTCGATCTCGTTATGGAATTGTCCACCAGGAGACTCCCATGTCTAGCGTAGAGAGGTAGGGCCTTCTGGAACTGCGTGTTACATGGATTGCTCATTCCACCCTTCTGAGTTCCAATGTGAAGTTCTTCAGCCGTTCTTCTTGGTCGCGATCTTAGCGTTGAAATCACCGACGATGACCTTGAAGAAGGTATGATCTTCCTTGTAGGACTTCTCCAAATCCCATATAGAAAGCTTCGAGCTCATCCTCGTCGTAGCTCGATGTTGGTGCGTAAGGCGACGAAGGTTTTCAAAGCCGCAGACATCTTCTCACACGCAAACATCCGATTCGGGTTTTTCAGATTTTCGTGGCGAATCGATGTTCATAGGCCAAGTACGTGTTGACGAGGACGCCCACACCGCCAACGTCTCCGCTGTCGCCATATTCGAGGAACAGTTCTTCGTCCAGTCTCGTATACGTCGTGCAACCGGGCGACGCCTTCTCGTCTCGGTCAGTCCGATGACGTCGTACTTGACCTTCCTGGCTTGACCACAACATTCAGATCTTCGATTGAGCTTCGATGCAAGCATTCGTGCGTTGAAAGTACGGATCGTCATCCTAGTCGCATGGACGACTTAAATCTCCGTTGGCTCTGTGATTCTTGCAGCCCCGCGCTGAGCGGTCCCAGCCGACGGTCGCTCTGTCGGTGGTTCCCCCAGGTTCAAGGGAATGAGACTCATAATTATTACTTGTTTTCGGCGAGAAGAAATTTAACACACACGTAGGCTCGTTAGGTACTGACGTGGCACCCTCTCCGCATTGGTACGTGTTGGATTAGTCCAAACGTTCATCCCCACGCCACTTTGAGGCTGCGGGTAGGATTTCTGGGAACTCTACGACAGTTTAAAGACACATGGTACGCTCATACACATTGAGGGTGTATGAGACTATCAGCCCCCCAGAAGTCGATGTGTCGTGGTCCCCCCGGCAAACATGCCGCAGGAATGGAGATACAGGGCCGTGAAACACGCTAATTCTTCCATGCTCCGCACATGCCTTTTTACGGCGCAGATTCCCGCCGTTCTGAACATCCGTTGTAAGCGCGCCTGTCGCGTGCGGCCGCTTGGCACTTTGCCAATCCTTTAATTGAGCTCTCAATACAAGGAAAACGCAATTCTTGATGCGGATAACATTGGAGGTGCTGCAAAATAAGAGCAGAAGATGATGACGAGGGTCAGACTTGGAAGCAACTGTGCCACTTCTGCAACATCCCTCGGAGGCCGCGGTATGTTCACGAAACATGAAAATAAAAAGGCAATACTTGTTAGTTTGATACAAAACGTAAATTCTAACGAATCCCGGCGCCAAAGCCATAGAAATACTTAGAGGCAAACGAGTGGGACGCTTGGTCTGTTTTTATTTTCATGCTTTGTGGGAATGCGCGGCCCTTGATGATACTGCAAATGCAGCCGGAGTTGCTCTGAGTTCTGCCCTTGTCATCATCTTCTGCTCTTATTTTGTAGCACCTCCAATGTTATCCGCATCAGGAAATTGCGTTTTCCTTGTATTTGAGAGCTCAATTAAAGAGCTGGCAAAGTGCCAAGGAGCCGCACCGCAGACAGGCGCGCTTACTACGGATGTTCAGAACGTCGGAATCTGCGCCGTAAAAAGCAGTGGGCGGAGCATGGAGGAATTAGCGTGTTTCACGGCCCTGTATCTCCATTCCTGGGCATGTTTGGCGGGGACCACGACACATCGAATCTGGGGGTTGATAGTCTCATAACCCCTCAATGTGTATGAGCGTACTATGTGTCTTTAAGAGGATTGTAGCTGCACAGCGTAACGTCATTAAGCGTCATGAGGCATCTAGTTTATTGAAGAATTTGGGGGAAAAAAAGCTTGGAATTTCCTAATTCCCAGTCTTTAATTGAATAGTCTAGCTTCTGGTCGTTGCTGAACTTGTATCGCATCAATTCAACTTGGAGTTGGTATCATTTTGCTTCATTCCTCAATACACTAAGCAAGGCTGTTTTCCGTGTGTTAATGAATCATTCGTCTTCTCACTGTTTCTGATTTCTCTTTTCAACGATATTTGTTTCGTTCTACTATCTCACGTTTGCCTTGTGCAGCGTAAGAAACGTAACGTAGCATAACGAGAAAAAGAGGGGAGAGCGCTACTTGCTAGTCGCTGCAGGTACGCCCAAACAGGGTAGCATCGTTGAGTGGCAACACAGGGGGTCCTACTTGGGCGCTGGGATTAGGTCATATTTGGTCGTTGTTGAGAGGGGGGTCGTATGTGGCTTTGGGAGAAATTCGCCGCGTCGAGAAAAAAATTTCCCCTGTTGTTACTTTATGAACTTCCCGTTTCATGTGCACTATATAGACCTACCCCCGCCCGCTCAACGGAAAATTCTTTGGGTCAGGGCACATCATTGTTGGGGATTCCCCAACAGGTGGGTCGTATTAGGCCGCTGGGAGAGGGAGGGGGGGGTCATAATGAGTGCGGAGCCGGTAACGAGCAGCGCAAAGGTGTTAGTGTGCTGGGTCCTGTGTAGCGAAACTTGTTTTGTAGAGAGTCCTGATATGTAAAGAAAAATGGTACAAAAGTTTTTTTGATCAAACCAGCCAGAAATTAACTGGAAATATTAATAAGTCGACATTCTCTCGTAAGTAGGAGTGTGGCTAAACAGTGCAACTCATACCCTGGTCCGCTGCGGATGATGGGGCGTGTCCAAGCAACCGCGTTTGGCGCTGAGCCAACCTGTCTTTTTTTTCTTACGACGAACGACAGGACTACCATATCGTTCGTATCAGGCGTTTTCCAGCAATTGGTCTCCTTTTATCAAAGTCAGCAATTGGCGAGCACCGAACCCCCCAAAAGGGGGGGGGGTCGTACAGGCTCGATCGAAATCTCAACCAATGATGTCCCTGCTTTGGGTGAAAAATTGGAAAATGTAAGTTTCGGAAAACCCAAACTGAGGCGTCAGCAAAATGTTTGGGGAAAAAGTGCCGTGGAATCCGTTCTTATTCTTTTCTGGTACATATAGTGTAGTTCTCTGCGGACGGTTGGGCGTGCTAGTGCGGCTGCGTTTGGCGCGGTCGTTCTCTACCAGTTGTTGAAGCGAGCAAGTGACGATGCTCTATAATGTCGTTCGTATTACTCGTTTTCTACAACTTTTTGTCGCATGCGCGCTTCAACAAAAAGGCAGAGGACGGCTTCCTTGCTGTGCACACTCATTCTGGCTGACACGCCCCACCGTCCGCAGCGAACTGCAGTGTAATTTGTTTTACCACTTTACATTCGTCAACTGCAGAATGCTCGATAAGCTCCCAATTCTGCAGCAGCGTCCACCAGCCACCATGTATGCGTTTGTCCGCGCCAACGACTAAGAAAGCATAGATATCGATCTGGTGAACGACAGCGTCTACCAGCGACCAGGAGTACAGTATTGTGTAGCAGTACGGTGAGGGTGCCCCCACAATTTCACGACGCTCAACCGTCCCTCCCTCCTACTTCCCCATATTCATTTTCCTGGACGAGTGGTGTTTGCTGGTGGACGCTGGTAGACGCTGGATTGATATCCATAATTTACAGTCCCTCGTGATTCTGATGGACGCTGGTAGGCTCTACCTGGGTGCTGGAGTGCGCTGAAATTGACGAGCTCGTAAGCTAATTGTCGCTGGTGGACGCTGCCGCAAATCATGAGCGCAGCCTTAAGCGTTACAAAACTTTGACGATTTCTGCTTCTCCTCATTTCGCTTGCAAACAGCATCTTACAAGGGAACCCAACAGGTCGATCTGGCCATTTGCAATGAGATGTATACATGTGGAACTTGTGCCACTGAATCCAAATCTGCTTTCCGAATTTGCGGGACGATTCTCTGAAGGGAGTTACGGACTATTCAGTCTTTGCTCTGTATGCACAAGTAGAGAACGATGAGTTCAAGCTGCAAGCGGCTTATGGCTTAGTGGATAAGTTCACTGCTTCAGAAACACGAGGTTGCATGTTGGAATCCTTCACTCTCGAAGACTTTTGCTTGTGTTTGAAACACTTGATATGAGTCTCCAAACTTCTGTTTTGCCATTTTACTAGTTCTTTGATTATTTGCCAACGGAAGGCGACCGATTCTCTATTTCTGGTTGCTTTTGAAAACTATCAATGAGGATAACGGTTTCTAGAGCTTGCATCGAGGAATGAGGAGCTGACGGTTCAGGAGCACATGTGATATTCTTCCTTGATATGATAGAAACAATACAAATCCTCGCAGTAAGCACAGCGAATGAAGAAGTACTCTTACACGGTACAGTTACAGTTCCACCAGTCCAGAGGGGAAGCAGTACTAAAATTTTGCTTTTGATTTGAACATTGTGTCTACGTGATCTGTGCAGAATCGTCCGATATGATCAGCTCACAATGATCGTGATCTACCGACACGTGGCATTCCGCACAAAGAATCGCGGTTGCTTTCTTGTTCTGTCAAGATGTTTGCTCAAAGCTGGTGCTGGCGTATCGTTGAGCAACTTTGGTTCCTACGAAATAACACCGTCTTCCTGTGAAATATCACGAAATAACACCTCAAGAACTTCTTATCCTATTCTTGGTACTTGGCTGGATACTTCGAAGCACATCCTGGTGAGATGGAGACACCTCTTGAGTACTGCTTTCCCTGTGGACTGGTGGAGAACTGTAGCTGTACTGCGTGTGCAGAGTACTTTTTCATTCGCTGTGCTCATTGTGAGAACTTGTATTGTATCTATCATTTCGTGGAAGAATATCGCATGTTCTCAAACCGTAAGATCCTCGTTCCTTAATGCAAGCTCTAGAAACGGTTATCTCATTATAAAGTTTTCTAAAGGAACCAGAAATGGAGAATTGGCCTCCTTCCGTTGGCAAATAATCAAAGAATTGGGTAAAATGGCCAAACAAAAGTTTCTTTCTAGGCTCTTGTGAAGTGCTTTGAACAAAAGCAAAATTTTTCAAGATCCAAGGATTCCAACATTAGACCCCGTGTCTCTGAAGCAATGCACTAATCCAATAGGCCATCAGCCGTCAGCACTTATCGTTCTCTGCTTGTGCAAACAGAGCAAAGATTGAGTGGTCCGTAACTCCCTTCAGAGATGTTCCGCAAATTCGGAAAGCAGATTTGGATTCAGCGGCCCAAGGCGCTTCCATATACAGGGAGGCCGAAAGAAAAGCCAATTTTCTTTATTGACTTTCGAGGCGCTCCTCGGTCGAAGTGACGTTTTTTTTGCCCCCCCCCCTGTACGTGCATCTCATTGCAAATGACCGGATCGACCTGTTGGGGGTCCCTTGCTAGAGAAGAGCTGTAGAAAAGAGCTACCCACTCGTCCTTGCCATGTGCAAGGTGAAAGGGTCTGCAGCTGCAGTGACGTCCCAGTTTCTCCGCCCAAAATAGCACAAGCGGACGAAACGGACTGGAAAGTAACACAAGAACTCATTTCTTAACGCAGTCCAGGCTTTCCGATTACACTCCCATCCATAGCCGGACGCGCTACTTCTCAGCTCCCTCTCTCGTCTAATTATTGTCTGTCTCGGACCGCGTGCTGACACGTCGCGCATAACCTACATGTAGTCAAAAACAACCACAACGCTGCCCCTCTCAAGTGTCGCGCGAGTGCGCAGGGCTCCAGATTAGATGTTTTTCTGGTGTCGCGAGCTCGCTGCTCCGCTTTCGTGTTAGCTCGCGTTCATACTTCGTGATCGCGCGATTAGATCAAAGGCGGGAGCAAAGGCGATTGGTTGTAGAGTCAAAGTTATCAAACATCAGCGAATTCTTCCTACGATGTAATACATAATCGGCTATGCCTGTGCGTGTGTCTGTCGTCTGCTGTTTGTCAGAAATTCATAGCGCCGGCCTGTCGTAGGGAGTGCGACGGGAAAACTATTGGTGGGTGACAGGAAGAGATATCAGTTGATAAGATCCGATAGAGGCATTAGAAGGGAGAGGTCACCGTATTAATAAGATGGGTGACAGCATCAGCTAGCTTTCGATTCTAAGGATAGAGTTGAGCGCCTCACTCGACGGTGGGGCGTTCCGTACGACCCACGCTGGCGAGCGTTCCGGTGTTTTGCGTGTCGATGGAAGCCGAAAATTCCTCGGAGATTATCATCGTTGGCCTCTCCGTTTCTTACTCTGCACTCTGCGCTCTACCACACGCCGCCCGCACCGTCTACCGCACTCTTCCTCCGCTCTGGACTCTTACCGGTCGATAATTGCTGACGCTCTTGATCAGCTGATTCGCTGCGCATTTTCGCTGTATTTTTGCAGCCTCAGTTTGTTAAGGCTGAATTTTTTCGACTCTTCACTTCAATGTTCGAGGGTGAGTATGATTACTGAAACTGTTCCACATTTTGCATGAATTTAGCATGAAATTCCCCTAGGAAACCTGTTTTTCTTTCGATTTTCGCAATTTCTCAAACTTTTCCTTATATCCCCATTTCTTTTTATGTTACTGTCCGAGTTTTCAACGCAGTGTCTCAGATTGTGATCTCGTTATTATTGAGAACCCATCTCTGACTCTGTTTGAAGCTCGAAGTCGCCTTGATGGCCCGCCTTTCCCATGATTTCCTTGAAACTGTGTGTCCGGGTATTCTTTTCTTTTCATTTTGGACTCTATCTCTCAACTCTTGCTTCGCTATCTTCATTGTTGAAAATGAGATCGAAACCAGATAAGTTTCAGCTTTTGCAAGCTGATTCTAGCAAAAATACTGCGAAAATGCGGCAGGAATCTGATCGAAAGCAATTATAGATCGGTAAGAGTCTAGAGCGGAAGAGTGGGTAGACGGTGCGGCGGCGTGTGTTAGAGCACAGAGTGCAGAGTAAGAGACGCAGAAACAAGTTTTTTGCGGTCTTCCACCAGCAGGCAATTATCGGGCCGCTCGCCAGCGTGGCCTTAGGACCGCCCCACCGTCCGCTGAGAAGTGCACTGTATGATATAGGGTATGGGCCAGAAACATTATTAGTGGGTGATAAAAACTGTAAGCTGCTGATAAGATACGACAAGGGGCATTAGAAATGTGAGTTCATCGTATCCATAGCGCAGGTCACAGCATCAGCAAGGCATGCGTTTCAGCAAGTGATGTAGAGGGCGAGATGGGGACATCAACCATGGGTGACTTGAGGTGATTACTACTGATAGGGGATGATAAGAGCGATTGCAGTCGTCGTCGCTGTTCGATTTGGTTCACGGTACCAAAGCTCAGAGATTTGGCGAGTGGACATTGATGACGGGAGCAGGTAATCTTATCAAGCGATAAACGGATGAGATACCATCTGCGCCACATTTTTACCACTTCTTACCGCTTTAATGGTATTAGAGGATCAGTACGTGATCTCTTTCCTTTAGCCTTTCACTTTCCTGATAACACTAGCAAATGACCTTATTCCACCATCCTACTACATATAATCCGCTATGTAAATATGCCTGTGTGTATGTGTATCTGTGTGTGTTCGTGTGTGTGTCACGAAATTCATAGCGCTCGTCCCAATAGCAGTGAGACATTTTTGAGAAGTGTTGTAGGGAGTGTGACGGGAACACTACTGGTGGGTGACAGGAAGCGATATCAGCTGATAAGAGGCGTTAGAAGGGGGAGGTCACTTAGTCCATCACGCGGGTCACAGCAACAGTAGGATGTTAGTTCTAAGGCACGGTATAGGGTTTAGGACATGAGCACTATTGGTTGGTGACAACAACTTTCAGCAGCTGATAAGATTATATAAGGGGATAAGGGGCGTCAGAAAGACAAGGTCACCGTTCCCATACCTTGCGTCACAGACTCAGCGAGGCGTTGGTTCTAGCAGGCGATATAGAGGGCGAAATCGGGACATGAACGGTGGGTGACTGTCGTGACTTTCGTACGACTCTTCTTAAAAGGTCGCGTTTGTGGTGGGCGTGGCGGTCCTGGCGCGCTTGGTAGTCGAATGTTCGGGAAGCCGCTAGGGATGCAGAGTCGGCGTCGACTCTGGCCTGTCTGTCACTTCTACGTCCCGCAGCCGTCTCGACTGGTCGTTCCGCTCCGCTCTTCGTCCAGTGTCAACGTCATCGTCTATCCACGCTGGTCGCAGGTCAACACCAACGAGCAACCACGCAATGGAGCCACACTACTACAGGCCGCCGATTCCCAGGTAACCGCTGGAGACGGAGGTGCATCCGAACCTCCTGGGCAGCCGGAGGTGAGGATGTTCCCAATGCCCTCAGTAGGCTGTATCCTCGTGGCCCGTAGGTAATTGAGGCAGGGTTCGTCTGCATAGGTTAGGGTCGTACCATTACATTTTAGTAGTTCCTTTTCTTGTTATTGCTTGCAGTTATTACGTTAGAGAGGTAAACAACTTTAATGATTTCTGTGTATTGTTTGTCAAGAGTGATATATTCACGACATATCTCGAACATCTATCTATCTATCGCAATTATTGATTGATATGCTGGTGTTGGTTGAGTATTATGTGTATGGCGTAGCAATCTGCCGGTCCTAAGAGCAGGTAACTTAGGTAGGCGCGCGGATAGGGCGTAGGTAAGAGGGTTAATTTCAGGTGCATGAGTGTGCACACCACGTAGGGGCAGTAATGTTCTACAGTTTGCGGTAAGCAACATTGGCACACCGCGTGGCAACACCGTAAGCGAGCACAGGCAAGCTCTCTGTAAGTCCCTGCACGTACTCGCGCCGAGCGGGACTCTTCCCCTAGCAAGTGACCCCGATGCTTAGATGGCATTGGCGGAGGGACTGAGTCACCCCTGGCACGACAGTGACAAAAAGCCACAACCTGATATGGTCTGATAAGAGGCGCTGCAGTGGTCATCGTTCTTCAAGGTGTCAGAGCTATCAATGAACCAAATTCCAAAGTTCTTGTGAAAGGGACGTAAGACGATGACGTATGACAAGTGATCATATCAATTGAACAAATCCGATAAATATTAACATAGCACGTTATACCCATTTATCGCCAAGACTAATGGCTCAGTGTAAGAACTCTCTCTTCTGATGTCAGCAGAACCAAAACAATATAGTTAAAAGTATCGGAAAGCTCTTAGATAGGTGCAGTGGTGGAGAGTGGGAGGAGGAGAAAGGGGGGGGGGACATAGTACGTCTAAAAAAACGTGAATTCATTCCAAGCAAAAAGAGTTTACTAACCAACGTTTTGGAGGTGGATATGCCGTCCGTGGTATAACATGAGGGCTCTCCGTGCAGCGCACACTCTAACATAGAGAACAAAGTGAAGCTCCTCTTTCCAGTGGCGTCCATGACTCCACAGCTGTGCTTCTTTCGCAAGCGGCAAAGCGCTGTATGTTGCACTGATCCTCCCGCCGATTCAACATTAACCCATTGGTCGAGCAATTTTCAGATAATTCTTCTACATTTAGTTGGAAAATGCGCTGTGACTGTTTGGCACATTTTGCACACTCTACCTCGCCTAAGGGAAGAGTGCCTGGCGGAGCCAGGCCGGCCCGGCGAATCCAAGCCGTGGCATGTAAGGAGGAGCACTCAGTGATATCTAGGTGATCCGAATGGTTATGACAAAAGTCACAGACTTCACATGCGATGAGGTCTTTCGGCGATTCTCGACGAAACTTATCCTAACCATAAACACCCGTCCGTAATAAGAGTTACCAATTTTATTCAATTTAAATAGAAATATAGGAGAAGGCATACAATAAAAGGACCATTGTTTTGAATCACTCCCTCAGCAATAGAGCTCTTCTCAGCTAAGAGGTCCTGGTGGTTCAGATTTTTTGATTGTATTTGGATGCCTTCCCATTCCTTCCTATGGTCCTTAGCTTTCATATTGAGAAAGGAGTCAATTCTAGCTGTGAAGTATGCAGTGTCAGTATGCACCTGGAAAAATCGCCATAAAATCAAATTTTCAAACAAGACACGCACTTGCAATTAGTTAGTGTGTACAGTCGTGATCCCTGCAAAAGATGAGGCGTGCGACGGTAGTGGACTGGAGCGCTGTCAAACGGCCTTCTCTTCAATGTTGTCATCCTGTGTTCGCAACAATAGGCGCAAGGGCTATTCTGGCTGCAATCCAAGTCACACTTACTTCCACGGATCAGATTTGCAGGGATATGTACTACGTTGCTTCCAAGCAGATCGCCCTCAGTAGCACAACTCTTATAGCTAGTTGACGTGAGCCCTATAAATGAAGCAAGAGTCGAGATGCCGTCGCGCTACCGCCATCACTGACAGAATGCCATCGAAGTAGATGGGTAAGCGTACCCGGTTGGTGGGAAGTGCGATCGTAGCAGGTCTTGAGTGAAGCTCTTCCAAGCTGTGAGAGAAACTTATACGCTTGTTGGTTTTTTGTTTCGCGCGCTACTTCCCTGCACAAGCCCAAAAAATCCTGCTACATATAAACGGCTATGTCCGTGTGTGTATGCACCTGTCTGTTTGTTACAAAGTTCATAGGACCTGAAGAAGAATTTGGAGGGATAGGTTCATGGTGGGATGGGTAGGGCATGGGACAAAACCTAAACAGCACCCATGCCATGTTACGCCCCGCCCACAGTGGGCGGGGCGTGCGTCGAAAGTTAGCGGTGTCACTGAAAAAAGTCATAACTCGGATCCAGAACAGTTCCCAGATGAGGGAACAGTGCCGTAAAGTTAACAAGCCTGCCGGAGCCCTTTATATCCTGCTATATATAAACGGCTATGTCCGTGTGGCTGATCAACCAAATAGAGGAGCACACCCGAGATGGGGGGCGCTTGTCCGAAGACGGGAAAAATGGGTTACGGTTACATCGTGTTGACAAAGCAGATGGAAGAGACACACCCGAAATGGGCGGGACGTACTTGAGATTTGCAGCGCTTCCCGTGCCACTCAAAAAGCCATAATCTGAACAAAGCACCTCGGAGACGGTTAAAACTGGTATAAGATTAGGGCACAGTTTGTCATTTTGCATTTCAGTGATGAGTCGACCCATCTAAAGGCCTTTTCTCGAGTTGACACGTTTTGGGATGGTGGCTAGACGATCTTGCTCCAGCTTCACAAGTGTTTACAAGTTTTACCAGAGTAAGATTTGTAAACCGGAACTAGGGAAGCAGTGATAGTACAAAATGCCCCCCCCCCCGTCGACAAACAGCGCCTAAGATTAGCATTGGGTTGGCAGAGGAATCGGAGGAGACACAGAAAGAGTGGGGTGTGCTGGAGAAGGGCGGTGGTTTCCACAAAGGTTGGTAACTCGGTTCCCGAATAGATAAGAGGCCACAGAAAAGTCCATGACGAAAATGAACATCTAGCAAGAGTCCACCATGATTGTGGCATGCTGAGGCCCGCCCACGGTGGGTAGGGCGTGCATTTAAAGGTGCCAGTTCAAAAAATCGCAGTTCGGTCCTAAAGCACTGAAGACGGCGCAAAAAGTGGATTATGGTCCCCAAAAGATCACACGTCGGAATGTGCGAGGCACTATCTTGGTGGGTGGAGCGTGCCTCGAGGTGGGCAAAGCCAAGTTTGAAAAATTCGTAAAACGGCTCCAAAGCGCTCCAGACACCGAAAAAGAGTAGTTTAAGATCAGCGAGGGGATCATCGGTTGAGCGCGAGGCATATGTTGTGGGCGGAGCGCGGCGAGGTGGGTGGAGCTAAGTTCAAAAAATTCGACGGTTCTAGAGCACCCTAGACACAGGGAAAAAGTAGTTCGAGATCACAGTGGGGTCACCGGTCTACAAGTTTGAGGCGCATCCGTTGTGAGCGGAGCGTGCAGCGAGGTGGGCGGGGCTAATTTCAAAAATTTTTTGTAGCGGTTCCTGAATGCTCCAGACACCGGGAAAAAGTAGGTCGTTCAGGGGTCACCGTTCACGAGTGTGAGGCATACCCGTTATGGGTGAGCGTGCGAAGGTGGGCGGGACCAGTGTTAGGAATTCTTCAAGCTCTTCCAGGGCACTCCATTCCCCTATGTGATACGGCCCGGCCTTGCGGGATGTGGCTGTGGGTGGAATATTGAAATGTGTGGAAGAAGATAAGCACGGCGAAGCCGCGCCCGCTCGGCGAAGCGGTGCTGTATCGCAGAAGGAGGCGCGCCGGCGGCTGGTGCTTTATAACCAGTATCTCTGATAATTGCCTGGAGACTATATTTTTCGGAAAATGCTCGGGAAACTACGAAATCGGGAAGTTTAATGGGTTTGGCAAGGTGGCAGGTATGGTTGGAAGGAGAGATGGTTGTATCAGAATGGAGGGCAAATTTTTGAGGGGTTGAAGAGACTTTTGCAGAGTCGCGCCAACACCGCCATTTCAACCATCTCGATGCTCTACCCTCTACTGCGTCACTTTGAGCGATTGAGGCGCACCGGTGCGAATGCGGCACACACAACCACGCCTGTAAGGCTGCGTTCACACTTTGCGACAGCGCCCACCAGCGTTCCGAGCAACGTCAGCGACTAGGAAAGTGTAGATGTCGATATAGCGTCCTTCTACCACCGACCAGTGGCGCCTTGAGGGCTGGGGATATAGGTATCAATCTAGCGTCTGCCAGCGTCTACCAGCGACGAACCGGGCGACAGCAGGGTAGCAGACAGCTAGTAGAGTATGGGGAGATAGAGGGTAGACTGCTGGTACCCTGCTATCGCTCTATACCTCTACCATCAGTCTGCTGCTGCTCGCTAGTGGACGCTGGCAGACGTTGGTGGTCACTAGATTGATATCCATGTTTTCCTAGTTGCTGACGCTGTCAAGACGCGGGGCCCTTGTGGACACCGTTGGGAGACCAGTGGGTGGACGCTGCCGCAAAGTATGGACGCTCCGAACGCAGGACTCGGTACTAGCAAAGTACACAACTTGCCGATGCGCCGAAGTCTTCACCACGAAGCAGAGCTTTGCATGCCGTTCCATGCGAAACTATTCCAAGCAAGTAGTGCTTTCCATTGTAAACGGTCACTGCTCCTCCACCACTGTCACCCTAAATCAAGCAACAATAGGTAGTGCAACCTTCTATTACCCATCGAAATCCTTGAGTCGCCATGCTAAGTGCTTCACAGCTACGGAATACATGAAATATACAACTTCAAATAAGGGACTGCGAAAATAGGGACACGAGATTCAATGAGGGATAACGTGTGCCGCTTAAAGACAGCCCCCGCGCTCAAGTAGCACATGGTCGTCCTTCCTTGTGCACGTAGTACAGCCCCCAAGCTAGAGACTGTCCCACTCTATTCGTCTGCACAGCGAGCGAGAAGCGAGCTACAGCCGCTGTAAGTCCTAGCTCTAACGCCTGCTCAGTTGGACCGCCTTTCTTGCTAGACTGTTCTCCGAGGAGGCCGAGGCCCTCAGTTGTTCTTCGGGGCGGCGGGCATTGCTAATGCTCATGTGTAATGTCGGTGTAGTCTTTTTACGGTAAGATGCCATGATGTTGTAGTCTTTTTACTCTTGTTTCTCTTTATTTTCGTCCTTTATCACTCTCAGTTCCTAGGGACGTAAGCGTAATCGATCGATACGCGACACGGACGCTCGGCCAATCCACGCCTAGCTTCCCGCCAAGTGTGACGTCAGCACTTCGAACGGACCAATGGCGATCACTTCCGGTTCCGCCCCTTCGAGCCCCGTATATAAGGGCCGGCTATTGTGAAGAAAAAGTAGTCTAACCCTAGTGTGAGCTAGAGAGTGGTGCCTTCGGACACCACTCTGGTTCAAATAAACAGTTACATCAGTCTGTTGTCAGTTCGCCTTCAACCCACGAGGCCGAGGTGGCATCCGTGACTTGGGGGCCGAACCGAACCGAATCGATATCGATTCGGGTGTCCGCCTGCTAGGCCGCTAAAACCGGCTAAGGCGCGAGTCCTGCCGCTGATAGGCAGTGTACCTCCTGACTGTAAACAGGGACCCGTCACGTGGTAATCCGTGTCGGTGCCTGTCATTGTTGGTCGGGGAGTGTACACTGACTGTAAGCGGAAGGATTCGCGTAGTTGTTCGAAGCGTATCTAAACGCATTCGAGGGAGTGAACATCAACTACTGCAGATAGTGTGATGGCAGGAGAAGCAGGACTAAGTCCAGCCGAACTGGAGGAGATGCTCCTGAGTGAGGAAACCACAGCAGACCAGCTGTCGGCAGTGAAGAATCGCTGGATAGGCCTGCTGAAGAAGGTTGATAGCACGGCTTAGAGCACCACAGGTGCGCAATTCAATAGAGGCTATCGCGGCGAGTCATTGAAAAGCTGCGTGAGATTCCGGCTGAACTAGTGCCAAGGAATTTCGACGCGGTCGACTAAACAGCTCGAGGAGACGGCAAGCTCAAGATAAATGAGGAGTGTAGCCTCATTGAGTGGGAGCTGGAGACCTCAGGGAGCTCTACAAAGTCGACAAGGTCGAGCACATAAAAGCCGTGGTGTCTGAAGCGCTC
Source organism: Cooperia oncophora (assembly GCA_036418165.1). Lineage (NCBI taxonomy): Eukaryota > Metazoa > Nematoda > Chromadorea > Rhabditida > Trichostrongylidae > Cooperia > Cooperia oncophora. The sequence continues at coordinate 37,979 of MU935792.1, forward strand.
TCTAGTGATTATGAGCGCTATGGCGTGGGAAATCACGTAGCACTGACGACGAGAAACTAAATAAGCCTGAAAAAAGAGAAGGCTGATATCGTGAAGCATTCTAATGCCTCTTGTTTTGCAGGAGCCTCGTCAGCCTGCTGGAGAATGCAGCACACCGCCCGCCGATAGTATAATTGAACAATTGAATGTCAGCGACTTCGACAACGTGGAGTACCAACTTGGATTTGATCCAGTGGCGGCCGGCGAAGGTAAGACCTTTCGGTTAGGCAAGAAGGCCTGCAAGTCTCAGCGGAAAACAATGAGAATACCTTCTTGCAGCAAGAAAGGACCGACCGAGTGCAAGCCGAGGACACAGGGACTCGAGCCAATCGTCGTCGATTCCGTGGCCGAAGCCGAGGTGAGTCTTTCCACTTCGACAATGCTATGGGTCCATAATTGCGGCTATGGCCCTTTACCCGAAGTGAGGTGTATAGTGACGCCTCAAGGAAAGGGATTTGATGAATTCATCATGAGGTTCACGATGAAATACCCAGAGCCTTGGGTTATCGAATGACCTGCTCACCCAACTGTGGTCTCAAACTGCAGGTTACCCAAAAAGCGGTAGCGAAATCACTACCGAAGCTCGTAAGAGAGGGGAGCTTTGAAAGCTTGTAGAAGCTCTACGAGCAAAGCTTGCCTGTGGACAATGGTCGGCGATGCAGATGAAGGCGTATTTGGATCTGAAACACCTCAAGAAACGTGGAGGCGTAACAGAATTCTGCCTGGAACTGGAAAGGCTGTCAAGAGAGCCTACTCCAGACGCATCGGAAGAAGAGCTGTCCCCGCACAAGGGCAGGTGAACTGGTGAGCGCCAGCTAACCGACTGGCCAGAATACCTCCAACTTTTTACGACAATTGGAGATAGCTCCGAAGGATCGTCGCTTAATTGAAAAAGGCAAAAGAATGAAAAAAGAGTAACGACAATGTACGCATGGCCACAAGATGTGAAAGAGTACAAGTAGCGTGCTGCAATGCGTAATGCCACGGAAGGTCATGCTCGAAAAGAGCCAGAACGCTAGATTACGTTAAAGTTGATCCGGCAGTCTTGATCGCTCGGCAAGTCCAAACCACCTGTTGGAACACATTGGACGGTGGAAACAGTAAAGCTCGATATCCGCGATGCGACGGCTCAGCGCGGGTACGCAGGGCGTGAAAGTGTGTTAAAACCTGTAACAGACAAGAGAGCATCTGAAAAAGGACTGTAACGATGCCGATGAAGAACGCTAACTGTGGACTGAAAAAGTTACCAGATCGGCTCAGCAAGCAGAGCCGGCCGAGATTCTTCCACCCGCGTCTCTGAGGAAATGGATATGTGGGCAGTAGAGGTCCGACAACCAATGTGCGAATTGGTCGGTGAACAAAACGACGCACGGATGTGCATCTTCTGGGCACTTCACGCAAAGCCGTTGTTGGACACTGCTCGCAAATCAGCATCATACCACTGCAAGTACTCCAGGCAGCATTGGAGTCCCCGCTTGACTTGGATGCCGACGTCGAAGAGATTCCGTTGGACCCAGCCAAAAGCAGGTATTCGATGCTTCGGCACATGAGATGTCCTTCAAAGGAGCGATCAGACTGACGCTGCAGATGAGCGACGTAAGAAGCAGCGGATCGCTGCCTTTGTCATGGCCGGAGGAGCCGGTATGTTGGTGCTTTGGACCAATGCACTGGCGGCCACTTGGATATGACCTCGCCTCAGCAAAACTGCTCAGAGTCTGTGGCGCTACCTTCGATCACGGTAGGCGAGACAGGTTCCGGATAAATGAACGCGGAAAAGAAGCAAGATGTCGGAGGAGTAAACCACCCTGTTCTCTTCAGTGACCTGCTGCGAAAAGGGTGTACATACCTCCACGACCAGTCAAGATCGCTACTTATTCAATGCAAAGGAGACCCACCTCGAAGAGGAAAATTTTTTGGTTCTACAGGACCACTTAACTTACCCCGATGTGTATATGAGGAAGGTGGAGAGAAGACGCAGTTGAGGTGCCCGCGTAACAAAAACCTTTGCAAGGCATGGGCAAAGATCTTCCCCGAGCTGGGGAAGATCGTGGATCCGCTCGACGCGATCGCAAAAGCTCGTTGAAGTCAAACCATGTCCACGTATTCGGGAGACGATGTTTGGGGCGGCACAGCTGGCGAATAACGTCCTACAGACGCGAGAAAGGCAGACTTCACAGGAAACGAATCGCAAGACCGTCTACTTGAAAGGGGCTGCAAACCGCGATAGCGGCATAGCGTTAAGTCGGCAGTGCTATCTTAAAGCGAGCATGTAAATAGGTGAGAGATCACTCAGAATGGAAATCGATTGTAGCAAGCGACAAAGGAACAGCCCGAGTGGACAGACCCGAAACTGCGACAAAGATCCTCATCGTATAGGCAAGATCATAAGTAGCCTGGAAGCAGGCGGACAATCTTATGAGGAAATCATGATTCCAAAGAATGTCCCAAAAAGTTCAAAAGTGGCAGACGCTTGTTCTGGATAAAAAGGCTACCTAGGCTTACTAAGAACGATACAGTTCCCGTCAGTTGTGCCGTCGTCGATAGAGAAGAGCAGTCTTTGGAAGAAGGCACATTCGGACTATTGCGAGGGACATTTTTAGCCGAAAAAGTGGTTAAGCCAGACTTGTCGAGAGCGTCTTTTATGGAGACCATGAGGCGAAGACGTGAACCTCAATCGGTTCCCAGAAATGTCCGGAGGAATGTCTGCTGTCACAATCAAACATCCGCGCATCCAAATGACGCCTGCGCATTACAAGCCAATAGTGCTCTAAACCATACGAAACTCGGTAGAGGAATAGAGTATCTGGACATGGTACTGACGACTGATGGAAAATCGCTACATAACTCCAGCGTGGTGGAGTCACTTTTCAAAGTATGCAGGTGATTACCTCCCCCCTCGAAAAACGTGCAACGGGGTTGCCAGGAGTATTCTTGAAAGGTGGATCGCTGAGGACAGTCGTCACCCAAAGATGCATTCTTATCTGAGCAGGGACGGCGAGTTTGAATAAAGCGACTGATGCAAGAAGCCTCAAAGACGCCTGATGGGTATAACGACACCGTTTTCACGAAGGGCGTACAATCCAAGTGAGAATGGGCTGGACTGAGAACGAATTTCCAACCAACACGTCATTCAGATGCTTAGGAAAAAGCGTCTCTGCTAACCCCCGAGTGGGATAGAATGCTCCCGTATTGCGTCTGCCGTGTACAACACATAGCGCATGAGACATACGGGAGAGCTCGCCCTTTTACTTGTTGCATCCGGTTTTGATCTTATATTCCGTGGAACGCAGTGCGCGTGAAGAGAACCTAAATCAGGTCGTGGACGCATGGAAGAGCCTACACATCAGGACAGTAAACAGCCCAGAACCACGAAACTAGCTCGTGAATATGCACGCGAGGGAGTGTGACAATGATTGCGTCAGCCAGGATGAAAGTCGCATATGACCGTAACACAGACGAGTATCTCGGAAGGCCACCAGAAGTCGAGTTGATCGAGTGTACATGAAAGGCCCCCAGGGAAGATCAAGAGCACCTCCCGTCAACCAAAGGCTTGTAAACCGTGGGGATGGGCCTTATCGCGCTGTATTGAACACGAGTGAGCCACAGCGCCCTCATAACCTGGATAGAAGGGGTTCGAGACCCGATTAGGGTACCGTTTGACATGCTGGTGAAGTTACCAGCGGGAGTGTCAGACGAACCCCTCAGGACAACCACAACACGGAGGAAAGAGGGAGACCCAGGAAAAAAGCTGGCTCCGGAAACTCTGTCTCCAAAAAGGTGGTTTGTTTCAGGACGCTCATAGCGATGGATCATTCGCTGAAGTCGCTGCGGGAATGTAGCGTGGCCTCGATGGCAGATCAGGAATGGTGGGGAGGCGAGCGAAATGCCTCCAGGAATATGGGCGAAAGCCTTTTGTCATTGCTGATACGAAACGGAAATGCTGCAAGCTGGACCCGGTTTTTCAACAGACCAGCAGTCCTTAGGAGGGATGCTGACGTCGAGCTAGAAGGATTAATCCCGCGGAGAGAGATCGGAGAGGTAAGTTCGTGAGAAAACGCTACTAAGTCGTCGAAGGAGTCGCGGGCACAGAGTCGGGACGACTCTTCGTTGTGGCGGGGCATGTAATGTCGGTGTAGTCTTTTTACGGTAAGATGTCATGATATTGTAGTCTTTTTACTCTTGTTTCTCTTTATTTTCGTCCTTTATCACTCTCAGTTCCTAGGGACGTAAGCGTAATCGATCGATACGCGACACGGACGCTCGGCCAATCCACGCCTAGCTTCCCGCCAAGTGTGACGTTAGCACTTCGAACGGACCAATGGCGATCACTTCCGGTTCCGCCCCTTCGAGCCCCGTATATAAGGGCTGGCTATTGTGAAGAAAAAGTAGTCTAACCCTAGTGTGAGCTAGAGAGTGGTGCCTTCGGACACCACTCTGGTTCAAATAAACAGTTACATCAGTCTGTTGTCAGTTCGCCTTCAACCCACGGGGCCGAGGTGGCATCCGTGACTCATGGGTAATTCTGCTCCCCTTTATTACAGTTTACTCATTGGAGGTATATACATTCAATTCAACTCATTTCGCGAGGTGAAACGCGTAACAAGCACGAGTGACGCAATTTTCGTGATGCAAAACCTCGACGCACAAAACGTGCGCTACCGTAATCCCAAATTCAGATACCGCGTTGATGAAATTCCTTTTTCCTAAGAGTTTTTCCTCTGCGTTTTTGTTGTTTTCTTTTTGTATTCTTTTTTTTTGCACTGGATGATATCAACTACTGCGAGATGTGGTAGAGAGATTTGTGAGCTAGGGCTTGCACAGATGTTTATGTTGTTCTAGAGGACGCTTCTTGCTTCTTGTTTTCTTCTTTGGAAGATTACTTACCAGCTACTGTTTCTTAATTGGAAAGCAGCTATCCATGAGACTTTTATCGCGGGAGCTGTCTTTAAAGGAAGTGTTGTGGTCAAATGAAACTTTTTTTTCGTGTAAACGCAGCAACAGCGGTTAAAAGCACGGTCCGCGGTCAGCTGCAGAAGTTGAAATATAGCGGCGGGAGATAGTAGAGTCCGCGTCAAACAACTGAATCGGTTTCGCGGCAAAAAATTGCTATAGCGAAATATAGGCTCAACGACGCCTTATCCCCAGTGACTCGACCCCCAAGGCCCACCTTTCAGTAAAGAACGAAGCTGCAGGACGAAAAAACATGAAAATCGTCACCTGTTTGGTAGTAGTGTTTTTACTGCGAATCAGTTGGCGGATTAGGGCGTAATGATGAAGACGGAGTTGATGGGGCACGTGCAAACTGGGATTGGAAAGCGCAGTTGGCATTATTTTCTGCTTTTTTTCTTCACTATCGAGTTACTTAGAACGTGTCCGTAACCCACGAACTTTGTAACAAGTGATCGCGGAATTTGCCTCTAACACATTCCAGACAGCCGTCGTGCGATGGTCTCCGCTTAATTTCGGTGCAATCAATCGATAGTGAGCAGGTTCATCTGTTTCTTTTAGTTTTCTGTGATATATTTGTATTCTGTGCATGAACAACGACTTCGGAGCATGAATAAAAAGCCATATAGACCGTGTGGTAGAGATACGAATGTATGAAATGCCATGTGTGTCACCCTTTCCGGAATGTGATATACATATTACTGTGAACTGATTTGCCCGACATAGCAAAATCGTGAGAAAAGTAAATTTGTAACGATCAAACTGATTTTAAACGTCTTGATGTTCAGAAAGCAACACCGTACCTCGATTTTATCCACCCCAAAATGAAAACTAGCGATCTGGTTCATCAAGAAAAGGCTTTGGAGACTATTGAGGCAGGATAACCCTCAGATAACCTTCTAACGTTATCGAAATGGCATTCATAATAATATCGGTGATGGCGTGCCGTGGTTGTTGCCCCGAATTGCATCAACAAAAAAATACTAGTCCGGGCCTAAATCTATTCGGTTTTGCTATGAGGGATTGTATTATGAAGAGCTTGAATAGCGAGAACTACATCATGTTAAACCCTTTTTGAACGAGCGTATCATCACCGGTAGTGAAATGTCTGGACCATTTTGGAGTAAGACCTTTTTTGTGGACTTACAGAATGAACTCTGTATCCTACAGCATGAACCTCACTTGTTTACCTCTACCATGATATCAATATTGTTTACCACTTGCACATCGCTTCCTTGCAGCCAGGAGTAAGGTTTAGTTCCGTGTGACGCTGGTCGCTGAGCAAACATCCTACGAAATCCTTGACCCCAGAAGCAAGGGAAGGAGTAGGAACAAGTGGCGATCACGGCAATCAAGTTACGGACCAAGAACAGAGGGTGTATGACCCGAGAAACAATACAGCTTTAATTTTCGTCGATGCGTCTATCCTTAATAATTTGGAGCTTCCCACATTCGATGGTAACATTCTCGACTCTCCACAATTTTGCGCGAGGTTCTCTACGTTAGTAGGAAGCAGAACCCAACTTGATGATACAACAAAATTTCCTCTGCTCAAATTTTGCCTTCGGGGTCGCGCTCTACAATCTATTCAAGGCCTCTCAATGACACCGTGGAACTACAAGATCTTGACCTTGAATATCCTAGCAACTCATTACGATGACAAGGTTACCATAAAGCACATCATCTACACAAAGTTGTCCCAGCTACCAAATTGCCACCCAGAAGGACGCAACCTAAGAAATATATACAATCAAATGTTCGCATTGGTTCGACAGTATATGGACAGGACGACTCTTCAGATTAGAAACAAAGAAAAACAAATATTGGTGAAAGGAATACACTCCACAGCATAGATGATCCACTTCGCCAATTATCGCAGACGAATCATCGATGTCTTACAAACCCGGGCTTTTCAATGTAATAGGACTGCCGACATGGACGTGGACTACATAGAGGAAGTAGTTGAGAAATAGGATAAAACGAGAAAAAATGTAAAAAAAGTTGGACATGCAAAATTCATGCAATAAAGATGAGAAGGAATCGTACAGGAAAAATGAAAGAAGGATATACTAGGTGTGAGTACTAAATACGTGTAAGAGGAAGAAAAATGGAATGTTGTAGATGGGGTAAACAAACTAAGGGAATACTGAGTAAAAGACACGTCGCAACGGATTACAAAAAGTTAAATCAAAAATTGTGGTGGTAAAAGAAGAACTAGTGTTGAACGCCGCTGCCAATGAGAAGTACCTCTAACCAGTCTACTTTTCTTTCTATAGTTATTTGCAATAGAGTATTTGTAACTTACAATTACCATTCGGACCACCCGGGTGCTCCTCCTTCTTTGTCACGGCCCGGCTTCGCCGGGCCGGCCTGGCTTCGCCAAGCACTCTTTCCTTGGGCGAGGTAGAATGTGCAAAATACGCCTAACCGTCACAGTGCATTTTCCAGCAAAATGTAAAAAAAATAATTGAAAATAGCTCTAGCAATGGATTAAAGTTGAATCTGGCCAGAGAATCGTGCAACATACAGCGCTTTGTTACTTCCGAGTTCTAATGGCATCAAAAGAAAGAGCCTGACGCCCCTTATCCAATCTTATCAGATGCTGGCAGTTTTTGTCACCAACCTAATGTTCCTTTCCTAAACCCACATCGTATCTTGGAACCAACCTCCTACTGTTGCTGTGACTCGCGTGATGGACGTGACCATACCCTTCTAACATCTCGAATCTTACCAGTAGCTAACAGTCTTTGTCATCCACCAATAATTTTTCTTTCCCATACCCGAAATCATATGTTGGAATCAACACCTGGCTGATACTGTGACCCGCATTACGAATATGGTGAGAGTTCCATTCTGAGGCCTCTCATCAGATATTTTCTATTGATATCAACTTCACTTCCTATCACCCGCCAATAGTGTTCCCGTCACACCCTCTACGTCACTTTTTGGAACCAGTATCTCGCTGCTACTGGGACCGGCGCTATGATCGCGTCAAAGAGACAGACGCACACGCACAGACATAGTCGATTAAATATAGTAGAAGTGTGACCGTTGTCCCAATATAACGCTGAAATCTATCCTTTTGTCCATTCTTTTCTCGGGGTTGGTACCAAAAATCTCCATAACCCACACGAAAATTCAGTAGCCTGTAAGAGCAGCCTTCGAAGCATCCTACCGCTCAATGCGTTCACCACTGTAGGGTTTTTTTTTCTGAAATGCACTCCCGCATTCGGCATTCTTGCGCTTCGAATGGTCCTCTCTCGGGTTGTTGATGGAAGATATGTAATCATGGCCATAGTGATAAAGTTACTTGCTGCACTTCATGGCAACTGAGTAAACAACCGTCATGCATCTGAACTCCAATTGGTTTAGCGGCCGTACATGATGTATATAGCGGTAACAGCATAGGAGTGAGTTGTGTATGAACTACTGAGAGCCTGATACCTGTCATATCAATCGCATTGTGGCAGTAAGGCAGTAAGCGGTGTTGCGGATTCCCGCATGATGACGCTTTCAACCCTTATCAGTTGCTATCACTTACCAGGAAGGTCGTTCAGGGCGTGCCCCGGGTTTATTGCACTTTGTAGGACCTTGCCCATGAACAGTAAAAGTGGGCTTCGTTTTTGCTGTGCGGCTCCTCGAATGCCAAAAAAGGAGTGAAAGTAACTTCTTTGTACCCCCATACGAGCGCGCACGCTAAGCGGCTACTGGCGCCAAATTGCGTCGACCTCGAAAGTAAGTGTCAAAAGACGACTTCCAGCCAAAAAATTTTTTTTCGATTTCTTGGGTTTTGGTGAACCATGCTGGTCGGCAGTAAGTGACCGAAGTATCCCATATTCTTGAAGACGATGACGAAACGACGACGTAGCAGGCCGCCGGGCAGGACAGCAAACCTGGTGGAATGCCTCCCTTTCCTTCCTCTTTGCATGTATTTCATCGGCATCGTTACTTTTATCTTTGAATATTAATAAAATAGGGGGTCCCTTTGGCGAGGCACTGCAGACTTCTATAGAAAGACTGTCGGGCACAACCCAACGCACGCACCCAAAAAAGACAAAAAAAATTTTTTTGGCCGAAAGATTGTTTACATTGATAATCGATGGCCCCGATCATGATTTTCACAATTATGTTCGGCGCCGACGTAAGCGCCTGGGTAGCGCTACACATCCCTTACTTTGTGTAGCAAACGCATTCATTGGGAGAAACTTTCATACATATTAGCGATAAATGGCACCGTAGCTACAAATAAGTTCCATATATGTGATTCGGGCATGGTCTGACCGATAAAGGTCAACTTTCAATTACGGTCTTGCTTAATGGTATGTAAAACCTGTAATAATTGAATAGCACTGATTCATGGAGTGTTCCCATTTAAAATGTGCCCATAAATGGCAGTTATCGAATGTATACTTACGCACAGACATATTTGAACGCGAAAACAGCAAAACATAAAAAATGCAAAACTCGCACGCCGAGGGAGTTGAACCATCAACCCCACTCCAACTGTCTGCTTGAGAATCCTTCACGCTATCCAGGCCATCCGATCGTTGATGCTGAAGTTCCTTCGGTCGTTGAAGAAACCATTCCATAGAACCGTTCACGCTTGATTACGTGCCACTAGTAAGACCCCATACCCCAACTACTTTTCTCTTCGATTCCGATAGCACCTTGATAGGGTCCCTCCATTCAGCAACTGGTCAAAGTTTCAAGCGGTTTACAGCTCGTAGAGGCTCAAAAACAATCAATTTCTACAGGTTTCTTTCGCTCCTTTTTTGGCATTTCAGAGGCCGCACAGCAAAAAGAAAGCCCACTTTTACGGTTCATGGGCAAGGCCCTACAAAGTGCACTACACCGTTTCGAGCACGCTCTGAACGACCTCCCTTGTTAGTGTCACCCGCCAGTGGGTTCCCGCCCTCCTCCCCCTATAACACTTCTCTGAACCAAGGTCCCACAGACCCTGCAACCTGCCCTACAATGTTGGTGACCCTCCGCATTTGAGGGCCCTTATCGTATCTTACCAGATATTATCAGCTCCTGTCACACACCAATCATGCCCACTTCCCTTACCCTATACCACATCTTGAAAACAAGGTCCCACGATCGCTGCAACCTGCGCTAAGAATTTGGTGACACTCGCGTCTAGGATCCCTTGTCGGATCTTAACAGATGTTATCAGTTCCTGTCAGCCACCACCCTACCGTGTATATCACTTCTTGAATTCACGGTCCCGCAGCTGCTGCAAGTTGCC
>MU935792.1:57324-67946 GCA_036418165.1 Cooperia oncophora
GGGGCGGCGGGCATTGCTAATGCCCATGGATAATTCTGCTCCCCTTTATTACAGTTTACTCATTGGAGGTATATACATTCAATTCAACTCATTTCGCGAGGTGAAACGCGTAAAAAGCACGAGTGACGCAATTTTCGTGATGCAAAACCTCGACGATGTTACGTAAATACACGAAGGGTAGCCGTGTACTTGCGTACAATAGGCGATTACCGTAATTCCACGCCTGCTTTTATTCGCCCATGGGGCGCAACTGAGGTACTCCGTGTTGTGTCCTAACGGGGGTTCTTTGTCATAATCACCATCAAGGAATCATTTCATACTTCTTCTGACTTTGTACCACTTTCGGAGGCTCTCCCCATCATTTGTCGTAAAAACCGTGAAGCTTTTCTGTTCACACTCTAGAGCTACGCATTAATCAAAGGTATATGTTTTTCCAGGTTGCTTGACCAGGTGTTTCCCGACACCGTGGGGTATTCTAATTGTCGTCATGGGTATATAAATTTAAGGCAACGGATGAAATATATGCATCTGTCCTCGTGAACCAATGGTTTTTAGATCTTGAACATCTGTATCTTTGCGTTGCGTGATCTTGAAGAGCTTTACATTAGTTTTATTCCATTTAATCTCGTATATAAATTGAAAAAGGCAAATTTCTTCAGTACTATCTGTATATTGTTTCAGCGGCGTTGGAACAGACTCATCGTCCCGCGGCGGTCCCTCATCTTGTGAGCTTGTACAGCTCTTGATGTCTTCTGTGATCTTTAGTTTGGGTGCTGTTGTTTCTCGAGTGAACTCAACAAAGCGGGCTGTGAGTCGTGTCAAAGCGTCCTTCCCATGCAATAGAGATCCCTTGATTTAGTAATGAGAAGGATCACTAACACAGGCACCCAGAAAGGGTGCTTTTTCTCGTCGGGTCTCCCTAACTGCGCTAGCCCACTGATCGGCACGAAGCAGACTGCAGTCCACGCTACATGCGCTGGAATCAAAACAAGCGTTCATTTTTTTGCAGCAGAGTCCACAAGCGTTTCGAGCGAGTGCCAGCGCCAGCGGTTAGGAAAGTGTAGATATCGACCTAGCAAACGCCAGTCTTCACCGTCGCTGGTGGACACTGCCCCAAAGTATGAACACAGCTTTAGGTGGTTCAAGATCTAACGCATATGATGTTCATGTTCCGGAAGTCATACTACACCTGTAGACAAATTTTCAGCAAATTTGGTGACTTAGAGTATTTTGCCACTGGTACCTATGACGCAGGCACCAGAATATCTCGGGCTGAACCGATGTGACTTTCAGCGTACCCCTGGAGACGAATTTCCAGAAGAATTGAAGATGTGGCCTCAACTTCGAAAACTGTGCAGTAAAGGGTGAATAGTGCCAAGAACTGCAGAGCGACGAAAAGGATTAGATACGCATCGATCTATTTCCGTAATTCTGCAAACCTCCAAACTGACACGTATTCAATCGTTTTCGTCAGCTCGGCAATTGTTCTGTGCCAGTAGTACAAAGGCAGAAGAAGCATGAAATGTTTCCTTAAAACAATTATGACCAAGAACCCCTGCTGAGACGCGTGATGGCCAACATAGAGTACCTTATTTGCGCCCCATGGGCGAATAAAAACAGTCGTGGGATTACGGTGTGCGATGTGCAATTACACGGCTACCCTTCGTGTATTTACGTAACATCAAACCTCGACGCACAAAACGTGCGCTACCGTAATCCCAAATTCAGACACCGCGTTGATAAAATTCCTTTTTCCTTCCAAGAGTTTTTCCTCTGCGTTTTTGTTGTTTTCTTTTTGTATTCTTTTTTTTGCACTGGATGATATCAACTACTGCGAGATGTGATAGAGATTTGTGAGCTAGGGGTTGCACAGAGACCGCAGGGAGGTGTGACTGTGAGGGAGCGATTTTGTTTATGTTGTTCTGGAGGACGCTTCTTGCCTGTTTTCTTCTTTGGGAGATTACTTATCAGCTACTGTTTCATAATTGGAAAGCAGCTATCCATGAGACTTTTATCGCGGGAGCTGTCTTTAAGCGATAGGAAAATCTCTGTGTTGTTTCTGTCGGAGCAGTGCACCATAATTCATTGTTTGGAGCCTGGCACAGTGACGGACCCCTTGTAGTCATGTGGTATCATCAATTTGTCTAGTCGTCGGAAAAGGCAATTTTCACTGGAAGCGACCGCTTCGTTTGTTGGACAGAGCTGCCTCAAAAATCTCTATACAGACCTGTTGCAATCATGATTATCCGTTTAAACCCACGTGATTCCTTTTGACATATTTGAAGCCACGTAATTCCTTATGACATATTTTGTTGGCCCATAAGTAATGGCGTTTTTCCCCACTCGAAATATCGCGCTGAAGAAGAAAAGTTTTGCCACTGAGTTTTATACCGTTTGGCAGAGAATACCTTGCCCTACACGATAGTATTCTTAGTTTTCTTCAAGTTTCTCTTTCCACCAATATTTTAGTGATAAAAATGGAGTGTCAGGTCGACGAAATTGAGCATTTTCGACAGCCTCTCTTTTATACCTCTAATTAAAAAGCTAAAACCGCATGGGCCTAGCTGCTAGGAATGCTTATAATACTTTAAGTGATTCGAAGATTTCAGTTTCGACCTCACAGACAAGCATCGAACCTAATGCCCTATTCTGTCCAGCTGAGAGCTTACAGAATTACCTTAACTGAGAGTCATGCCAAAGATTGAGGGATTGTTAGAGGTCATAGAATGCATCCTTATCATCATCAAGCATCACCTTCACTTGAGTGGAGAAGTTCAAAACCTAGTGGATGGGTTCCGCAGGCCACGCGATGCTCATTTACAAGGTCCGAATTCCCACCACTTGATAGCTTGAACCAACTTCAAGCTGTCATAAGACGCATCTTCCTTTGGTCATATATACCACAAGGTTTGAGCTTCTTCTGTAGATTGAGAGCCGAGATACAATTCAAAAAGTAGTTGTCGAAAACTCACTTTTGGGTCGACCCGAATTTTCCTTTCAATGAAATAAGAGTCAGCGGAAATCATTAAATAGTAGGCAGGTAAGCAAACTATCTTATAGAGCAGGAAATTATCGTGCAGAACATATTGGGTACACTTGTCGTTTTTCATATAAAAAATTGTGTGACAAAAAAACGCCATACTTATGGGCAACCCAGTATTTCGCACAGCATCTCATCTGCATTCATGCAAAACCGACGTTTGTGAGAATGAATGCAGATGAGAAGCGGCCGTATGAGATGATGAGTTACATTGAATCAAGTGGATGACCATCATGGCAATGGATCTGTGGGTGCCGGAGCGTATTTCCTGTTCTTCCACCACCAGGTCGGTGAACGGATGACGACCAGGGCACACCATCGCGTTGTGATCATTCTGAAAATTACCCCCCCCCTCCCTAATTCCATACTAAAATACGACCCCCTTTTGAGTTGGTACGACCCCCCGCTCTCCCAGCCCTCTGTCCTTCCTCATCGAACCGAGCCGTCCGTCGACCGGGGGGGGGAGAGGTCGTCAGAATTAAAGTATCATTTTCAAGTCGGAAATTAGTAGTCCGTGACCGACCAAATACGACCCCCCTCCCAAAAAAATGACCAAGTACGACCCCCCCCCCTTTACAGCGTCCGTGAAACAAGAGAAATCAACTATCAAAAAAATTTTTCTCTGACCAAATACGACCCCCCCCCCTTGTGATGATCACAACGATGGCATGCCCTGATGGCGACATACTGCAAGACTCAAGAAACGTGAGTATTTCTTCAGAACTGTTAGAAAAAAATAGTTAGAATACGACTTGGTGATTTTTTGCCGCTCCTTACGACAATAAAGACAGTCCACGGTAGTTCGCCTGCCAACACGTCGTTGCCACCCATCACCTGTAATCCGATGAAAAATGGCAATGGAATCGAAAGAGCAAAAAAAAAGCGCCATTGCTTTCAAACTATTAATTTATTTAACTCATTTAAAAACGTGGATCATTTCGAATAAATGAGGGGGAGAAAGTTGAGTGGATTGCACCTCACCAATGACCTTCTGTCAGCGCCCTGGCAGCATCTGACCACAACTTTTTTTTGAATAAGTGCTGATAAGATGGAGGCGGAGGTGGTAATGGAATTGGCATGCTTGCGCGTGTCCTCGCTGAGCACGATAAATTAGTACCGGATTCGTCTCGGAGGATCAAAACGCAGCCACATCCCACGAAAAGATTGAACAATGGCGAAGACTCTGTCTTTTTTTTAATGCTGGTTTGAGTTGCGGCCATCGACAAGTTGCCGCTGTTCCGCTGAGCAGTGACTTCAAATGAGGAGAACAGGTGAAGTCGCGTGGTTGCATATTGCGAAAATAGGGCCAGCTAAAAAACATGTAGTTTTGTGCGGGCCGTGCTTCTCCGGATTTATGCGATCACTCGCAGTTAGGACGTGACAGGGTGATGGACTATGATGGCTCTCTTGTAGTTGTTGTTGCCATCCGTTTATAGTTCTGGTCGCGGAGGGGCAGGAGATACGCATCGGCACCCCCCACATATCCATTGTGGCAAGGTCGTCCACTTCGATCAGAGCAACTCCCTCATGTCATAAGGACAGCAGCCTCTTTTCTGCATTCATTGGAAGCGGTGCTTGTGACTTTGAGTCCACGGTAGAATACCAAATATACCATTTTCACTTTAAATTCACCACTTTTCAAAGCAAATTCACCACTTTTCAAACCAAATTCACCACTCTTTTTAGACCGGGCAGTTCACCCACCAGATCACGCCAGACACCACTGCGAACCCTGCCTCGACGGTCACGCCTACTTGTCAGCGCGGACATAGATTTAACACATGGCCGACTCCGCCCAGTCTTTAAAGGGTTTGTTGCGAACTTCGAAATTTCATAACTTTTTCAACTTTTTAATTTCACATCCACTCTTTGCACAGCGAAGATACTCGTAACCGCGCATTCATGCTTCGGCAATTCAGGCTCCGCCCCCTTGGCCACGCCCACTTGCTTTTTGCGGAATTTTGATATTTTTTCAAAATTTTTGCATTTTTGGACTGCTCCACGAAGCCCCGCCCACTGAGAGAGGCTCCGCCCACTTTGAAGAAGCCCGCCCACTTTTCAAAAATGGTGCAGATCGGCAGTATAGAGCCATGGCTTGCATGCCAAGGGTCTGGTCATTAGGAACAAACTTTGCCTGATTGATTTGTTCCGAGCGAGGGGACGAGGCCCTATGCTGACCACCCTCTGCACCATTTTTGAAAAGTGGGCGGGGCTTCTTCAAAGTGGGCGGAGCCTCTCTCAGTGGGCGGGGCTTCGTGGAGCAGTCCAAAAATGCAAAAATTTTGAAAAAATATCAAAATTCCGCAAAAAGCAAGTGGGCGTGGCCAAGGGGCGGGGCCTGAATTGCCGAAGCATGAATGTACGAGTATCTTCGCTGTGCAAAGAGTGGATGTGAAATTAAAAAGTTGAAAAAGTTATGAAATTTCGAAGTTCGCAACAAACCCTTTAAAGACTGGGCGGAGTCGGCCATGTGTTGAAAATCCGCGCTGACAAGTAGGCGTGACCGTCGAGGCAGGGTTCGCAGTGGTGTCTGGCGTGATCTGGTGGGTGAACTGCCCGGTCTAAAAAGAGTGGTGAATTTGGTTTGAAAAGTGGTGAATTTGAAGTGAAAATGGTATATGCCGTCTATGGTCAGCTTTTATAGGCCTGGATGGCGTTTTAGGCTGCGTTCATACATTGCGGCCGCGTCCACCAGCGACCACCAGCGTCCACTAGCGAAACAGAGTACGGTACTGTGCAGTGCGGTGCCGTTGCACACGCCACAATTTCACTACGCCTAACCCAGCTGTCTGCTCCCTCTACATCGCATACTCTACTCTCTTACTTCCCCATACTTTCAACTCCTGTGTGGTGGTAGGCGGTGGGTCAATACTTTCGTAGTCCATCGGGATGCTGATGTGGTTGGCGGGAACTTGGTAGATGCTGGCAGACGCTGCTGTTTGTTAAGATATCCGTGCTTTCCTAGTCGCTGATGGGCCCTAGAAAAGCTGATAGTCGCTGATGGACGCTGCCACAAAGTACGAACGCAGTCTTAGTTCTCGACAAGGGGCCATTCTCTGTGATCAGAGTCAGTGGCGCTTCACTTCATGCATCCGCTTTTATGGTGCAGGATAAACACTGTACTGCCCTTCTTCACCACAGATTTCTTCTGTTCTTCCTTCTCTGACGCTCGCATCCACTTAACCGCCTTCTATTTCGAGAACACCGTTATACCTACTTCTGGTCCAGCTCTGGGTCAAATGGGCAATGTCCCCTCCTTGCGTGATGCCGACTTCATAGTTCAGCGCTGATGGTGTGAGGTTTCATTCCTTGCGTGATGCCGACTTCATAGTTCAGCGCTGATGGTGTGAGGTTTCATTCTTCGGTCATAACGACCGAGCTCAGCGATTACGAATCTAATGGACAAATTTCCAAACAATGCAGAGGCATGCAGCGCCAACCCTTTCGCTTCCCTGCCTGCATAGTATGTTCACAAGCGTTTGGATGAGATTACCTAACATGAACTCAAAGTGATGCAGGATCTCCCGCTCCAGTAGCTAGTCAGCTGGATACGCTCTTCTCCCGCTGCATCTGCACTTTAAAAACTTTTTGTACACGTTTTTCCTGGGTGCTAATCGTTCCCATGTGTGAGGTGGGTGGGTTTGCAACTGCTGTAGCGTGTCACTTTCTGCGCTCAAAAGTGCACAAGATCGAGGCTAAGTGATACCCGCGTGTCGTCCACATACTAAGGCCAAGCTATCTTTGAGGTTTGCGTCGATACCACGATCCTGTAGCGAAACAGGCTTTTAGCGGTGGAAAACATCTAAGGACGAGGGATGCACTTAAGTAGCGCATTGGGTTGTGGCTAGGGTTATGGTTCGCCGTGCGGCTGCAGAGGTGGTAGGTGGGGTAACTAGACGGCACCAGGGTAATGTTACCCTCCACCCCTCCCATGTGCACCTCTGAGCGGAGAAAGTGGCACGCTTCAACTGTGGTTCCATTCAGCTCACACAGAAGACGACCAGCATCCACGGAGGTGAGTGTACAGTTTGTCATTGATACCAGCACCACTTTCGAACTTGTGGTTCCTACTTAGCTTCGCATAAGATTAGCTACTGTGAGAGGGGAATAAAACAAGCTATTCGTGGGTCTACGTTCTATTAGCCTTTAACTCACTAGATGCTTCATTGAGTCAATTTCTTCACTTTCGTTTGCAGCACTGCTCCCGATGTCATAATCTGGTGCATAGTCGTCGTCACTTGTTCCGTATTTTGCTGCGCTTCCATTCTTGCCGTTGATCGCGGAGGCACTCGACCGCGGGCTGAATAGCAGTCCAAATTTATATGCTATGGATCTGTGAATACGAATTTTAGTTATTTGCTAAATTTACCCAAGAATCATGCATGCAGTTACCAAACAAAACACTCTTGCTCTGGTGCTACGCCTCAAAGCAGGAGTTTACAATCTCGGTGGCACATTTTGCTTTTTTCTGCATTTTTAGTTACTGCTTTTGGAAGAGTGGACAGTGTGCCGAATGAAACTTCAGGTTCAGAGAGCACAGCGTGAAACTCAGTGAAGAAGAGAAACATGGAGTCTGTCGTGGCAGAAACCCTGATTTTGGGCGCTGTTTGTCGACGGGGGCGCATTTTGTACTACAATTGCTTCCTCAGTTCCGGTTTACATGTCTCACTCTGGCGAAACCTGTGAACTCTTGTGAAGCTGGAACAAGGTAGTCAAGCCATCATGTTAAAACCTGTCAACTCGAGAAGAGGCTGTCTAGATAGGCCGACACGTCGATGGGAAGTAGCAAAAGTGCAAAATGCCCCCCGTCGACAAACTGCGCCCTGATTTGGCCAAAAAACATGAAGAGAAATCGGTACTCGAAGGGAGCAAGCTACAGCGCGATTGTGCCCAACTAAATTAGCTCATTCGCTCCCTCCAACCAATTGTAAATTGGGATTGTTCTCATTTTTCAGCTTTGAAAAGACGTGGCAACGCAACACATGGCGGGAGGACATGGAGTAAAATGAGTGCCTGCCTTCGCTCTGCTTTTGAAATGGGGAAAGAAATCAGTTTCTTCAGTCTTCAATTAAACTTAACCTCACCTTCGAAACCGTACTCCCGACAGTCCACAATTTTTTGCATCTGCAACAAACTCGAAACTTCTCTGAAGGCTTTCTTCAATGCGAACTGGGGCTCTCTTACCGTATGGTATCCCACAGGTTACAGTAGTCAGTGTTAGTAGAAAGTACAAACGAGTTAGTAGGGCCGCCATTGGAGACTTATTCGACGGGATGTGAGACGAGACAGGAGGGAAGATATCTGAGAAACCGGCAGACTGAACGCTTGTTGATCTCTCTTATCAGATTCAAACAGTAAATAGACTCTTATCAAAAACATTCATTTATACTTGGATAGATGAGTGGTGAGGTCGCACTCCTGTTCATAAGAAGGAGGGTACGTCAAATTGAGAACTGGAAAGAATTGTATCCTGAATAACGAGACCCTGATCGCTGATTACCAGTCCGGTTGTTCATTTGCTGCGAATCTTCCGGAACCCTTTAGTCTTTTGAGTGGGCATTCATATACGTACAGCATACGGTGCGGAATAAAGGGCCCACAACCAGCAGATCGGAATCTATGTGCCGGTGGTGTTGTTACCAGCTATTTCTGAGTCGCGAAAGCGGCTCATTCTCTATACCTGCTGGCAGGACTACTCTATCAAAAGAACGGCGTCCGCTCATCATAGAAACGCGGAACAAGCCTTCAGAAAAGAACTGTACACTCAGCATCGTAAATCCTTGCCAAGTGCGAGGTGGGTGGACCCGTAGGTGCAGGAGCGAGCCACTCCAAGAAGGTACTGGTGCCCGGGTGCGGTCTCCCGGCTTCAGCCACAAGCTTAGTCATAATGCAATCGCTACTTGTCTGCGCCCTCTCACTTTTGACTGCGTGTTCGCTGCGAGATTTCAACGTCGACGCAAGCCTTTCACTTCTGCGAATAGCGTTCACTAACTCTCAGCACCGCTCGCATCCACTTTTGAACGGAGAAAATGGGACGCTATCGCAGCAGCTGACCATTCACCTCGCATGTGGCGAGAAAAGTCCTTGGAGAGATTACAGGTTCCTCTCAAGTCAACTTCATTTCCACAAAATGCGACAGAATGAATAAGAATCAGGTTACTCGGGGCCATACAATCACCCTTCAGCCGTGCATTTGACATTAACCTAGAGGTGACCGGAATTCCCATGTAATGTTTGCACGTGCAGGGCGCTGTGTCCTTAGGGTCCTACATACGTGTAAAACTTCCCTATTCGTATATCATGGGTCGACCCTACTAGTCATGCTAGTCATGAAACTGGCTCGAGGGATTCTGAATGCTCAAGGACTACGGGCAATGTAAGAAATGAAGGCACAGACGACTAGAAATACGTAGGTCAAGAGCTGACGAGGAGTGGTCTGACAGATAATGCTCGACATCCTGTGCGCTAGTCAAACTAATGGAAAATGGCTGTGTTATAGACAGTACTTGTAAGAACCGGGAGACGGCCAGGAGTCACCGCCGCGCTCGAAACTAGGTCACCGCGCGCGGCGACCTGTTCGCGTGGCGCGGCGGTGAGTCCTGACCTGGCATTTTGCCAACTTCTGATCGATATGACCCTGTCACAGTTTGCTTCTTTTCCTCATCTTCCACTTGTCGAGAACATGTCCAAACATGTGAACATGTTCAACAATACAAACATGTTAAAACATGTAATCGCCGCGCGCGGTGACCCGCTTCCCAGAGCGGCGACCTAGTTTCGACCGCGGCGGTGAGTCCTGACACACACCCGTAAGAACCAACTACCTTCTTCTTGTCGCCGTTACAATAGAAGGCAGAGGCCTTCACATAAGTTAAGAGCAGAGCTCACGATCACTTATAATCGCCTGATCTATCTGTAAGGAGTAGTGTGGTAGGCAAGGAACAACCTTGTATAAGTTCTAGAAAGTGGCGGAGATAAGGCACAAGGTTGCTCAAGTGACTCCGCCCACTTTGGTAGATGACTTATTTGCTGTCTCACTCGTTTGCATGCTCTCTCGCTGCTTTCTCCAGCCTCTCGCCTCATATCCACTCCAATTCCTTATCTGTCGCTCGGCACGAGTAGGGCCTTATCTGGAGCGTTTCCGACGATTTCCTCTCCTTTTTCCCTTCACAGGCGAGTCAAGTTATGAGTACACTTCTTGGTTTCCAACCCGCTCCTAACTAACTGCTCGATGGTTCATCGCGAAGTCTGCCTTTAGAGTTCTTTTGGTAATCCTAAAATAACTTCCCATTGAACTCAGCTCAATATGAGAGTTGACCTTTTTATTAAGCACCACTCATAAATGGTTTTGCCAATTTTATTAAATATAAATAGAATATAGGAGAAGGTACACATTAATGATGCCGACATTTTGAATCATTTCCACCGCAGCATTAACAACGTAATTAACGCCATCGTCGAGATCTTGACTCTTCGGCACTGAACCGTTTACTTTAACGTCCTCCCATTCGCTCTTGCGGTCCTTAGTTCTCATATCAAGCATGGAGTCAATTTTTGCTGTGAAAAATGCGATGTCAGTGTG
>MU935865.1:0-11678 GCA_036418165.1 Cooperia oncophora
CTAAAACAACGTCGCGGTAATTGAAGCTGGGGATAATCGTCCTAAAGCTGGGCGCTAACGTATTTGGGTGGGGTGGGGGCAGGACTGACCACTCGGCAGCGCTTTCATATACCTTATCTAGTCGAGGCTCAGGCACAGTGCCGCATAGGAGATGATGTCTTCCCTGCGACACTATCCTCCCACTCTGGTCGTCTGCGCTTTTGTCTGAGCCTTTTCGGGGAAAGGATACAGAAGCGTGACCGAATGGCGTCCTTCCCCTGGCCCCGAAGCTGTTCTATCACTCCATCTGCCATTATTTCAGGGATTCGTATAAGTGGAATACAGGAGTTCCAGAAAGGTTCTTGATGATTCATCCTGGGGACCAAATCGATATGAATACTGATCTAATGGACGCGAGAACCACTAGCAGGTACTATTGAGAATACTCCAGCTTTTCAGCTATTTCTATCACCACTGATCTCTTTAGAGAAGTCGTATACGAGAAGGAACAGGTGACACTCTCCCAATATTATCATCCGAGTGTTCACTTTGGCGGAGACTCTGATCCTTTAGACTTAAACACAGTCAACAGGTACAGTGCGGCAGTCTCCTCGGCGTAGTGTTTCTCTCGCTGATGCATTATTGTTCCAGGCAAACAGACACTGGTGGAGTTGGCGAGAGATTCACGGCTACTCGGCCAAAAGATCAGATTGATAGATATATGAATGCAGATCCTTTTGACGGGAGCACGACCAACAGGTACCGTAACATTGCTCTCATTTGGGAGCTGTTCGACCGGCAGGCCGGAACGATTTCGCATGCAGTAACTCGGCTGGTACCGTAGTTGGCGCGTGCTGGCTTTGATTTTTCGAATTTGAGGGAGTTTTTCATTTGCCATTATCACCTCCATCACACTGATTCCATGGTCTGGTGGCAAAGATCGTTTCGCGCTGCTGCGAGCCTCAGCGTCTAGGATGATGATGACTGCGCTTGGAGAAGGTGGGTTACGGTAGCAGCGGCTCACGAACTCTGTTTCTATCACGAGAGAGGAAGGAGGGCATTCCAACTTTTGGTAGTCCCAGTCAACGAACAGTTCCTTGTGAAGCGGTGCAAATGAACCACCACTTTAATCAACAGGGATGTGAAGGTGATCACAAAGCAGACTAATACAAGATCGGTAATACCAGTTTGAATGCCCGTATCAAACTGGAATGCACCCTCTTTTAGACTGACTTTCGCCGTCAGCAGGATTGATTTGTTTCAGGGAATCCTACAGAGGTGGGATCGGTGAAAGATACTCAGTGACTCGCTCAATAGAGGTTGCTCCGTTGTGATTCTCTCTAGCCCTCAACTAACTGCACCTAATTGAAGGCAGCGCCCGCGTTCAAGTCAGAGTTATGGGGCTTAGACACTGAAAACAAGGTAGCACGGAGCTCACTAGTGAAGGAAAATGCAAATAAAATCATCGGATATGCCCTGTATAGGACCCTATGCCGAGCTGACGTTGTGCGTTGTTCAAGGCGAAAAGAAGCTGTGGTCGCACGAGTTCTCACTTGTTGATATCAGCTGTTTTCCCTTATCACTTCACTCTCACCACTCGACGTGGAGAGATGTTTTACCATGCTGCAGAACAACTCGCACCAGGCAACTACATGAAATGAAAATGGGCGTAGTGGTCGCCAGGTGGGCGGGGTGGCCGACTCTTCACGAGCGGGCGCGGCTATCTCTCGCATTTTTGAGTTGCGTATAACTAGTAGCGTCCAACATCCTCATAGGGTGAGCTACGATATGGCAAAGAGGGCGTGGAAACAATAAATGAACGCGAACGCTGCCTTTAAGGCCGCTTCGTAGGGTTTTAGCAGTTCTTTTCAATTCTTCCTCTTGGAGGGTCTGAGTGAGTGAAAAGGATTTTTCTTGGGGTCGGAGCTTCATCTGTTCTCCGCTCTTTCGGTGCTCTGCTGAGTCCAAACTCTATTGAGTGATCCTCGTGCGCTCTAATGAAGCCGTAATCGGTAGCTATCCATGAGAAGGTGTACGGCATCCCATCGGCTTGTGAAAATTTTCCCCAACTACAATCGTTTTTCTTCCTGAAACTCCTCCCTAGAAATATTAATATATTATACATACTCCATGCACCCATACACGCGAATACGTACAAACACATCTATTTCAATGTACACGCATACATGTACGCGTACATAGAAATGTATCCTCTCAAAGTTTCCAAAGACACGGTTTTCAGCAAGGCATGATACACCTTACATGGCACCGCGGGTCGACTCTCTTGAGTCAACGCGCACGATGCCGCTCTTGTAAATTCACACTTAACCCCTCCTTATCACTCTAGTTTATGTTCACCGTTGATGCTGTCTTCACAGTCGTCAGTGTTTTAGAGAATCGTTCAAGGGAAGGAACTGGTGAGCGCTTCTCGATGACTCGTCTAAAGGATTAAATTCCTTCGAATTCTGAAGGAAGCACG
This sequence comes from Cooperia oncophora, assembly GCA_036418165.1. Lineage (NCBI taxonomy): Eukaryota > Metazoa > Nematoda > Chromadorea > Rhabditida > Trichostrongylidae > Cooperia > Cooperia oncophora. Next base: position 2,459 of record MU935865.1, read on the forward strand.
GTGAACAGGTATGGGTTGGTCTATTTGGATTGGCTATGCACTTTGCACAGGCAAAGTTAAGCAATAGTTAGTTAATTAGTTAGGCAATTAATCAGGCAAAGTTTGTTCCGAGTGACGGACGAGGCCCTAGCATGCAAGCCAAGGCTCTATACTGCCGATTTGCACCATTTTTGAAAAGTGGGCGAGGCTTCTTCAAAGTGGGCGGAGCCTCTCACAGTGGGCGGGACTTCGTGGAGCAGTCCAAAAAATGCAAAAAAACTTTTGAAAAATATGATTCCGCAAACAGCAGTGGGCCGTGGCCGAGGGGGCGGGCCTAAATTGCCGGTGCATGAATGCGCGTCTACGAGTACTTCGTTGTGCGAAGAGTGGATGTGAAATTAAAAATTGAAAAAGTTATGAAGATTTGAAGTTCGCAACAAACTTTAAAGAATGGGCGGAGTCAGTCATGTGTTGAAAATCTATGTCCGCGCTGACAAGTAGGCGTGACCGTCGGGGCGGGTTCGCGTGTGTGCTTGCGTGACTGGCTGTGTACTGCCTGGTCGCTAAGTAAGAGGAATTTGGTTTGAAAGTGGTGAATTTGCTTTGGAAAGTGGTGAATTTGCTTTGAAAAGTGGTGAATTTGCTTTGAAAAGTGGTGAATTTGCTTTGAAAAGTGGTGAATTTGCTTTGAAAAGTGGTGAATTTGAAGTGAAAATGGTATATATATCCCAGATCTCTTTCTAAAAGTGTGAAGTTTCAGAGACTACTCCGGATGGTATAGGCGCGACAACGATGCCATTACCCGTGCCACCGCCACCGCCTCCACCAATGGGTGGTTTTCCATCCACCTCCTCCACACAGATCAGCAGCCAGCAAGAAGACCTGTCTATACATATTATGATGCTTCAGCTCCTCCGCCACCTCCACCTCCTCCATCCCAGTGAGTGAGATTTCTCTCCTCTGCTTCCGATCTATTCTCGCTGTTGCATCCTCATTCTGTGTGGGTTTATATTTTTTTTGTGAATTGCTTTGTTTGTTCGAAAATCAATAGCTCTGTTGGGAATGCTTGTTATTTATTTTTACGTTCTTAGAAGTTTGATGTTGAAACTACCCTTTTTAAACATGTGATTCGAAACTAGTTGGTCGGTCGAACATGTCCAATGTTCTCCCTGGTAGATGGCGAATCGATGAATTCCATACCCATAAGTGATCTTGCCCTCCGGTTGTGGTGTAACCCATAACCTCATTTTTTGTTCTCGTTCATGGGTCCTTACTACTAGTACTGGTTTAACATTTGCGACCCGAAATAATGCCCTCCAGGGTGATTGGCTCATTTGCCCGTCTCATGGGAATACCCTATCCGTGGTCCACACAATCGTTGTTTTACAGGTCGGGTACCTTCTGTGCTCGAGCAGTCTGCACCGCTTTGACCACTAGCGGTAGAGCTAGACAAGTCGGTAACCAGCAAGCACTCGGTCCAAAATCACACGGGCGACCGACAAGGTTCTGAAGGCATCTCAACAGTGTTTCTGTCAGATTTAAGAGATCATACACGACCATAGCAGTTTTTCTTGTTATATGCTCGTCATGTATTGTTTGTTGCTTTTGGATTTTTTTCCATCAATAAAATAATTGTGGTGATTTCACTTTTTTTTGCCATCGGAGGACAGTTCGAAGAATCTAAGAAAACCTGGAGTGGTCATGGTGTATCGAATATCTGCTTTATAGGATCAAAGCTACCAGTCGGATCACCCGGCTGTCGCCGGGTGTCCTTCTGGTTCACGGCCCGGCTTCGCCAGGCACTCCTTCCTCGGGCACGGTAGAATGCGCTAAACGGTGGCTTCGCTGTTTGAGGCAGGGATAGCCGAGTGGTTAAGAGTGTAGACTCATAATCTCACTCTGAGCCACGAGTTCGATCCCTGCCGAGGCACAAACCTGCCTTGCAAAAATTGCAAAAATGGGGACGATACCAGCGTCAGGCCCAGGTTGACAGGCCGGCTGATGGAGGAACCCGTCACAACAACCATGACAAGTCGCAATAGAATCAGTGTAAAAGCTAGGACGTCACCCGGAAGTGGCGCGCAGAACCCTCGCCCGAGTTCTGTGGTCAGTATGCGAGGGCTACCGAGGGGTGAACGACCTCGGCCAAAGAAGCTAGTTCGAATTGGGAAATCCCTGAACGTGGGGTCGCTTTACGGCGGGAATCTCGTGAGGTTGCGACTCATGGAGACGCAGTTTTAATATACAAGTCCTATAACGCTGCAGGAAACTGCGACTGGAAGGGTGCGAAGATCCCGCGAGATAGGAGTAAGGCGTCAACCTTCCTTTACATGGAGCAGAGGCTACCAACACCGCAGACACATATGGTCCCTCTTGCTTACTACAGACTTTCAACCTTGAGAATTCCTGAGAGAAGAGGAATCTTATCAGCAGCTCGCGGTTCTTTTCACCAAAAAATAATGTTCTTGGCCTGTACCTGCATCATATCTTAGAATCAAGAGCTATGGTAGTTGAAGCTGTCGACGCCGGCGTTATACAATATGGTGACCACGCCACTTCAGACAGCCTCTTATCAAAATCTGTCTAGTTGATACACTTCCTGTCACCCAACAATAGTGTTCCCATCAGAAACCATTACGTCCCTTACTCGGTCAACCTAATTTCTCACCGACTAACTGCGGTCGGCGATGAATTGCGCGTGACACACACATAGGCGGATTATATAGTACACTGCGTCCCAAAAGTATACAGCCACCCATAAATCTCACAATATCCCTCCTACACGACGTTTTCAAAAAAAGCCTCTAGGTATAAAATGTGGTAATTACCAGTACCAATTTGCATGCCAACTCCGAGAACTGACTTTCCACAGCAACTTCAACTTTCTTTATTTTTTGAAGATTTCTCACTATGACAATGTCCCACAAGTATACAGCCACCGCATATTTTTTCCCATTGCGCTCTCATTTTTTTTCGTGTAAACTTTCTCATCATCTCTACCTTTGACATTTCCAGGTTATGGCGAGAGGGTTTTCACTGTCTGACTTCGAAAAGGGGCAGATTATCGCAAAGAAGGCTCAAGGACTGTCGAATCGTCAAATCGCAAGAGAGTTGGGCCGCAGTCATTATGTTATCGATCAGTTTGTCAGGGATCCCGCAGGATATGGAGTCAGGAAGAGATCTGGGCGTCCTCCTGTGCTGTCTGAACGAGATAAACGTCCTATCCTGAGAGGTTCAACTCCACTCCAACTCCATGTCATGCAGGGAAATAAAGTCATCGCTGAATCTCAATGTCTCGAAAAATACTGTTTGGCGTGTCTTGAAGAAGTCAGAGTTCATCATCAGAGAGAAAATGAGGAAGGCACCGTTCCTGACAGACCGCCATCGCGAAAACCGACTCGCCTTTGCTAGAAGATGCTTCGCCGAACCGACTGGAGCACTGGTGCCAAGGTTAGCTTTCGTGCTGCGGTGCCCCCCCCCTGCTTGTCTTTTCAGTTTTTTTTTCTAGGTCGTGTTTTCCGATGAGAAGAAGTTCAACTGCGACGGCCCGATGGAAAGTTGATTCTAGCTGGCAGCGAATCTCAGAGAAATAAGATGAGCTCAATTTTTCGAGGCGGAACTTTAGAAGGGGTGGTGTCATGGTATGGGCTACGATCGCATCAACGGGACGTTTGAAGCTGTGCTTCGTATCGAAGAAAATGAACTCTTCTGACTACGTAGAGGTAATGCGACGAGGTCTGTTACCTTTCTGGCGAAGGATACGGCATGAAAGTCCTGTATTCGTGCAAGACAATGCACCAATCCATGTCAGCCGGAGCACTCAAGCGTGGTTCAGCCGTCATCAGATCACTCTTTTGCCCTGGCCAGCGAATAGCCCAGACCTAAACCCTATCGAGAATGTTTGGGGCTTCATGGCACGCAGGATATACGTGCACAATGCGCGATTCGAAAATGTCCGTGAGCTCAAGGAGGCTATCATTGATGCATGGCACCATGTCGACAAAACACTTATAGACCACCTCTATTCGAGCATGGACAACCGCATTTTCGAACTTATTCGAAAGAATGGGGCTGCAATAGATTATTGAAACGACGATTTATTAAATTTGTTGTACACTTGTTGTTTTCTGAATCGATTCGTTTAGTGGCTGTATACTTGTGGGACATTGTCATAGTGAGAAATTTTCAAAAAATAAAGAAAGTTGAAGTTGCTGTGGAAAGTCAGTTCTCGGAGTTGGCATGCAAATTGGTACTGGTAATTACCACATTTTATACCTAGAGGCTTTTTTGAAAACGTCGTGTAGGGAGGGATATTGTGAGATTTATGGGTGGCTGTATACTTTTGGGACGCAGTGTAGTAGGAAAAAAATACTTCGCGTTACTGTCCGGCCTGTACACATTGTGACCATTACACCAATGTAACACTGAAATCTATCCTTTTGTCCATTCTTTTCTCGGGGTTAGTATCAAACTTCTCCATAACCTGCACGCGAACATTCAGCAGCCTGTGAGAGCAACCTTTGAAGCATCCTACCGCTTGATGGGTTATCCACCACTGAAAGCTTTTTTGCTGGAATGCACTCTGGTCCCCGCTTTCGGCAGTCTAGCGCTTCGAATGGTCCTCTCTCAGGTTGTTGATGGAAGATAGTCATGGTCATAGTGATAAAGGCAGTTGCTGCTGTTTATGGCAACTGAGTAAACAACCATCATGCATCTGAGCTCCAGTTGCTTTAGCGGCCGTACATGATGTCGATAGCGGTAAGAGCATAAGAACGAGTTGTGTACGAAATACTGAGAGCCTGATACCTAGATCATATCAGTTGCATTGTTGGTTCGAAGCGATGTTGCGGATTTCGCATGACCGCTTTTCAAGCTCTTATCACGTTTGCTGTCACTAGTGTCCACCCGTCACTGGGTGTCAGCCCCTACCCCTATACCACTTCTTGGAATCAAGGTCCCATAGATCCTGCAACCCGCCCTACGAATTTGGTGACCCTCCTCTCTGACTGAGACCCACTATTGAATCTTATCATATGTTATTAGATTCTGATACCCACCTCGCCCCTGCTGGTATACCATCTCGGAACCAAAGTCTCAATTCACTGCTGCCGATGTTACGAATTTGGTGACCCTCCGAGTCTAAGGGCCCCTTATCGAATCTTATCAGGTGTTATCACCTGCCTCCCCCCCCATTTATGTCCATCCCTCCCTTATACCACTTCTTGAAATCAAGGTCCCACGGTCTCTGCTACCTGCGATACTAATCTGGTGACCCTCCACGTTTAAGGCCCCTTATCAAGTCATATCAGATGTTATCAGTTTTCTGTCACCCATCAAAAGTGTGCCCGTCCTGCCATGTATACCACTCCTTGAAATCTAGGTCCCACAGCTGCTGCAACTCGCGCTACGATTTCGGTCACCCTCCCTTCTAAAGGCCCCTTATCGAATCTTATCAGGTGTTATCACCTCCTGTCACCCACCAAAAGTGTTACCAAATCCTTGCTTTGTATATCATTCTTGAAATCACGGTTCCGCGGTTGCTGCAATTGTCCGCTACGAACTCGGTCAGCGCTCCCTTCTACGGTTCTTATCATAATCTTATCAGGCGTTATATCACCTACCTGAACACCACCTGAAAGTGTTTCCCGTCCTGCCATGTACATCACTTCTTGAAACTGTCATCTTATCTTTTCTGCGACGCTCGCTATGAATTTCGTGACAGACAGACAGACGCACACACAAACACACACACACACACACACACACACTTACAGACATACTTAGCGATTGACATCACGGCTTTCTGCCGGGGATAGGGATTCAGTGCCAACAAACCTTGTAGATACCCTATTCGATTGGAACATGGCGCTTTTTCAGGGCAAATCAGTCGATGGGATTTATACTGACTTATCTGAAGCCTTCGATAAGGTTGATCGCACTAAACTGCTTCAAAAAATTGAACGTCCATTGAATCTTCCGCAGCTTCCATTGTGGAAACGTATGATGGAATTACCCCTCCCCCACCGTTCTCAAAACGTGTCTTGTCCCTGCCAAAGCCTCTTGTTCACATCTTTAATATTTTTATTTCGTATGGATACCGGCCCTGTGGAGTGAAGCACTAGTTACTGGGATTCCTAAAGTTCCAGGTGCCTACAGGCGTCTGAATTCGTCCACTAAGTCTGATTTCAGCTCCGGTTGAAGACACTTCCCACGATCAAGTTGTCCTCAACATGGCTCCGTGCCTCGAAATGTTATGTGCATTCACAGAGAACATACCACTTTCGTTCCCTCAAAACGGCGAAGTAAAGAAGTTGGAGACACGTGCAACATCATACTGTAGCTGTACGAGACAACGGCTCACAAGCTTCTATTCTTGCAAACGCGCGGCACGTGTCGCGCGCGGCGCTTCTAGCATTTTGCCATCTTCGGTGCGCAAACCTCGCACCGTTGGACATAAATAGAAGACGACTTGGGCTGTTTTAGGGTTCCATAGTCTTTGCAAGCGCGATTCCATTAGGAGGATGTGAAAAAGAGCAGCAAGCCTTTCTTGAGTTTCATACTCTGCAAGCGATGGGAAGGACGTGAACTGAAGAGCAGGTAGTTCGTCTTACTCGTCGCAAGAGGAGGATGTGAAATGAAGAGCAGTTAGTGTGTTTCTCAGACTCACCTAATGATCTTTTAGATGGGGGCACTATTCAATTGTTACTACCCCAATCTTCCGACATCAGACCAGTTTTACCATCGAGCTTTTTAAAAAAGGCTAAAAATTTCAAGTGTAAGTGATTAACCCCTCTGCCTCACGAAGTTGTTAAAAGTTCTTGAAGGTTCGTTGAAAAAAGGCTAAAAATTTTGTTTCCAGACCTTCAACCTCCGAACACGAATATCGCATCGCTTGGCCAGGAATTGCCTGGCGCTCACGCCACGGTCCCACGGCTCAAGCTTTGCGCTCCAGTCGCCATGGAGATGTCGCGTCACAAGAAGCTAAATTCAGTATTACCGCCACGCTACCGTAACCCAAAGCGGCGCCCAGTCAATTGTAACTCCGCAGTGGACGTACGTATAACACTGAACTTTACGCCAGTACCGCTACGAGTATTGTGCGGAAACGCTTGCATATACTGCACTTTCAAGGATAAACGGGAATTTCGTGCATATTTCACTTATGGTTTCTTTCGTCTAGACGGATGCTCTTTATGTTTGGCATATGCGCAGCGTATGCCAAAATATAGAACCTCTAGGTCGAGACATATTATGTCCCATGTTGACCATACTACGCTTACAACGCTTTTTTCTAGCTATTTGCAATTGGGGAATAATTACATGAATATAAAGTATTTTTAACTTACTCCAGACCAGAATATTCTCTACAAGTGGTTTCCCAACTTATCGCATGAAATTTCACTGCATGCTTAGTGATTGGAAAAGCGAAAAACGTCACTATCACTAGACATAAAAAGTAGTGATCTGATTACTGACATGACATTTTTCGTGACGATACCATTTGGCGCCAGTTTGGTGCAACTACAGTTCAGACTCAGTTCGCTACAGACTGGTAGTTAGATTGGAGAGGTAATCCAGGGTCTTAAGTGCAAACACGACTTGGTTCCCAGTGCTGACAAGAAACGAGTGACTGGCAGTACCTCTTGGCGGACTGTGCCCCAGCAGTGCCCGTCTCAACTTTGGCCCTCTAGTTTCCTCAGTAATGTTTGTTCTACTTCAGTGGCTGATTTCACTAATGTAGCTAGGGTTTGTGAAAAAAAATTAATCCCAGGTTGAAAAGTCGTAGTTGACAGCGTGACCGACTACATGCAAGTACCACCTGTTCCATTTTTCGAGGTGATGAGGCTAATAATTCGAAGGCAGTACCACCTCAATTCAATGTTTACTTTAGCGAGCTTTGAAAGCCGTTTCTATCCCACACTGATTAACACCAAGCGTGCAACACCACCAAAGTGCTTGAAGCAAGAGTAACGGTAGGAAGATAGTCACCAAATGTTTTGCAAGCAATGAGTAACCCACCGCAGGATAGATACGATCAGGTTATCGCGAATACATGCGAAATCCTCTACGGTGACATCCCGGAAAAGCACCAGTCTTCTTCCACCCAGCCAAAGGAAATTATCGGCGTAGTGGCCGTGCTGAAATTTTCAGTGCACCCACGACGGGCGGATAATTTAAAGGGCGCTGTCTTGGGTTACGGTATCGCGGGCAGTAATACTAAAGTTAGCTTCTTTTGAGCGCGTCCTTCACGTCCGACAGACGCTGCCCTTTACTGGGAGAGGTCTGTGTTTAGAGTGTTCGCCAGGTGTTCCCGAGGTTTTTTCGCTTCTTTTTCTACTGAGGAGCTACTTATGGGCCACTGGTTCATGACTGAGCACCAACTACCCGTAACACTTGATCGCGGGAATTGTCTTTAAAAAGGAAAAACGTTAGATACAAGACGTTGTCATGGTTGTACAGGATCAAAGTCGTACCGAAACTTCATGGTTTTCTGCCAGGTGGCTCAGTGACAAATAACCTCATTGATATATCCTTTCGGGCTGGAACATAGCGATTGATCAAAAAAACCAATCGATATGACTCACATTTGCTAAATGGAAGGAAAGCTGATCACATCAAACTGCTGCTCAAAGACGTCTTGGGGTATGCGACAAATTACTGGCTTGGCTTAGCAGGTATCAGCAACCGCTATATGAATGACAGTGGACTATCCTGCTTCAACAGTGGAATTCTAGGCTAATCAATAGGACGCATGAATCGAAAAGTCAACCGTTAAAAGGTCTACTTAACATTCTCATAGGGCACGAGATCACAACAAACTCAACAGATCCATCAATATAATATTTCGGAGATTGAAGAAGAGTTCGAAAAAAAAACTTATCAGAAATTATGGTAGGAGTCCACCGACACACATGGAGCGGTTGCTGGTACCTGCTAACCAAGGAAGAAGATAGTTTGAAAAAACTTATCAGCTCCTATGCACAAATTATGGTAGAAGAATTTCAACTATGTACATATATTTCCGTCGTTATTTATTAATCACTTTCCGCAGCCGTTGGATCCAGACTCCTTCTGAGTCGCCGCAATCGATCAGCTGAACAGGCGTATATCGATTCCCCACCAGGATCATCGATACCTCCTCATTATCGTTGTTACCGTAATTACTCATCTGTAACCTAAATTAATGACGATCGATAGGCTTCTCGGGCTGAGTCATCAGGTTTCTTTATGCCAACAGCCT
>MU935905.1:0-11315 GCA_036418165.1 Cooperia oncophora
AGAAAGCACAAGCGACCGTGCACGGGTTGATGATAACCCTCCACTGCTCCCACTGCTTTTATTCAGCCCACAGTTCACAAATCGTGTGTACTTTACTATAACAAAGCGATACTTCACTTTATTATGTCCACTATTCAATGGGAGACCCACAAAGGCAGCGGAAAAACTTTGAATGAAACTCTGGTGCTCATTATCGACTACCTTTTCCTCATCACATACCCTACTAGCGTTTCGGGTGCTGTCGACATCATGAGCCACCGATGCCCCATAAGCGAAGGCTAGGTATGACAACATAAGCTACCAGTGGCCCATGAACTTTTGCACTTTTTCGGGCTATTACTAATAGTTGCCGTGAAATTTTTTGTACTCTCGTGAGCATCCAGCACGGATGAGCGAGAAATATCTTGCCATCTTCGTGAAGCCCTTCGAATTGGAAAAAAATTGAGAATTTCTAGTCAGCTATTACTATGCCGAAGGTCACCAATGGTAACGCCCAACTTTCTTTATTGAAAGGTGCCAGGTGGTGCGGCGTCCCACAACAGTGTGCGAAAGCTGAGAGCAGGTGAAAAAAAAGAGCTGGCACTAAGTGACCACTATGTGTGTGTTAATGGAGGGAAGGGAATTCATCCTTAATGGTTTATCGCCCGATAGACATGCCAGCGCCCTCCCCCTTTTGGATGTATGGATACCAAATTCACGGAAAAAATTGCTCCGAATATTACTTCTCCAGCCTAGTTTCCGTAACTTGTGAGCGAAGAAAGCGGCCGGCTGTTGCAGCCGCGAACTCAATCCCTTTCTAAAACGTGAGCTTTTCAACTTGCAGGATTGCTGTCTGCAAATCACCGAGCGGAAAGTTGGGGAGATGGGTGAGACGGGAAATAGGGTCCATTTTTCATTGCAACCTGGGTGCGATCACCTGTATTGAGCCCGCTTTGGACACGCGGCAGAACATATCAACCAAAATAACATTTCCCAAAAAAGCGACAGACACGTAGGATTGAAATCGTTCACTTGAAATTTCCATTAGCAATATGGAACATTAACGCTCTGACTCCCTTACAGCTTGATAAAGCAGCATTTACTACGAACACTACAGATACCGATCCTATCTTAGGTACATTAATTGAACAACGTTAACTAGAACTTCCTACTCAGGACAAGTTGACTTCAATGACTTTCAATACTCTACCTTTCAATACTATTTCCTGAAAAGGAGAATCAAAGTGGTCTAGGTTTCAAGCATAAATTAACAAGGAAGCAAAACGACACAAAATGCAACAGTAAGTGCCAAAATGGGCACCATCCTATAAAACATGAGCACTGCCAAAATGGGCACCATCCTATAAAACAGTGGTAAAATTCTCATGAAGTGCTGCATGCTCAACAAGGCGATCAACTTGTTTCTGTACATCCACTTTCTGTACATCCACTTTCCCGTATTGAAATCGCTACCTGAACAACAGCATGGATGTACCACTTAGATGACGAAGATTGGCCCCTAAAAATACTAGTTACTACCTTCGGGAACAAATTAAGGAACTGGAAAGGAATTAAGGAACCGGTTGGTCTGTGCTTAGTTCTGTTAATGACACGTTCTCGAAGGATTTGAGGCGCTTTGGGTAGCGTCTTCCTTCAAGTGACGCCACTCTTCTCACCAGGTACGGCTTTGTTCCTGGAGCACTTTATTTTAATATAATGCGCTATGTGCCGGTGGCCTGTGTGTTGTCTGTCTGTTTGTCACGAAATTCATAGCACCTGAAGCAGCGCTCGGCGGGAATGGATCATGGTGGGGATGGATAGAGCATGGGACAAAACCTAAATAGCACCCATGACCCATGCTAAGCCCCGCCCACTGTGGGCGGGGCGTGCGTCCAAAGTTAGCGATGTCACTTAAAAAAGTCATAACTCGGTTACAGAGCAGCCCCGAGATGAGGAAACAGTGCAGTAAGGTTAACAAGGCCTGACTGACCAAATGGAGGAGAGACTCCCGAAATGGGCGGGGCGTACTTGAGATGGGCGGGGCTTTCCATGGCACTGAAAAATTACCATAACTTGGCTACGAAGCAGCTCGGAGACTGGAAAAAGTGGTATTAGGTTAGCACTGGGATGCACATTAAAAGGAGAGACGTAAGAGACCCGAAATGCCGGCGTACACTTGAGATGGCGCGGTGCTTCCCACAAAGGTCAATAACTCGGTCCCCAAAAATGTTTAGGGAGCGCAGAAAAGTCCATGACGAAGACTAACGTCTGGCAAGAGTCCACCATGTTTACGGCGTGCTGAGGCCCGCCTACAGTGGGCGGGGCGTGCATTTGAGCACGAGGAACAGTATAAAAAGTCGTAGTTCGGTCCTAAAGCACTGCAGATGGTGCCCAAAAAAGTTTTGGTCCCCAAGCGATCAAATGTAAAAATTTGCCCTACGTCACTCCATCGGCGGCGGCAGCCTGCCACCGAGGCGGATGCGGAAGCCAAAATCGCGAAAGAACTTCACAACAACGCTTCCACAGAGCCACTCCACACACCAGGACGGGAAAAGTGGTTTCAGGCATTGGAGGATTATTAGTTGAGAATCGCGCGTCATACATTGTGGGCGGGGCGTGCCTAGAAGTGGGTGGAGCCAAATTTAAAAAATTCACAAAACGGTCCCAGAGCACTTCAGACACCGGGGAAAAGCAGCTTGAGATCAGCGAGGGGTTATTAGTCGAGAAGCGCGAGCCATACGTTGTGGGCGGAGCGTGCCCCGAAGTGGTGTGTGAAGCCAAATTTTAAAAATTCGCAAACGGTTCCAGAGCACCCCAGACACCGGAAAACAGTAGTCTGAGATCAGAGAGGGGTCATCGATTCACAAATGTGAGGCACAGCTGCTGGGGCGGAGCTGCGGCAAGGTGGGTGGAGTTATATTGAAAAATTTCGCTCTCAGAACTCTCCGAACGCCGAGAAAAAGTAGCCCACCAGAAGGAAAACGGAGGTAAAATAGAAGAAGCCTAAGGGAAGGAGAGGGGCACGCTTTATTTTCAATCCGATGTCATTTGCATTCAATCACTCGCCACTCTGAGTCGACCGATAGAACATCCGGATTTCTGGAAAAACATTTTGCCGATTTCTGCAAATTAGTGCTATAGCCTATAGTTAGTTCGTGGCTTGCGACCGTGAAGAAATGCTGTAATGCATAAATGGGTAAATGCGGGATCTGTGAAATGATGAAAAGCATCCAATGCACATCGATTCAAAGAAATGCGGAAATGATGAGCTGCGTGAACTCAGTACGTAAGACAGCCTTCAGAGTTCGCGACGGCAGCGAGTGTGAACGCTGCCCATCTCATCCTCTTCGTCATTTCTACAGACTCCGCATTACTGCAAACTCCGCATATCTGCGTTTCTCCCAATCCATACGTATCTAATCACCTCTGCCCTTCCTGCCAATTCCGCAATTCTTTTCACCGTTTGGGCTGCGAAAAATCGATGAGTATGGCAGCGCTCCGACGGCGCATTTGATGCGATCCATGCGCATACTAATTTCTAATGCATTGAACCCGCGACCGAGCGTTGCTCTCGCGAAGTCTGACCACGGCTCATCTAATCCTTTTCGTCGTTTCTGCAGACTCCGCATTACTGTAGATTCCCACATATGCGTTTTTCCCAATGCATTATCTAATGACCTTTGCCTTTTCTGCCAACTCAGCATTTTCGCATTTCTTTTCACTATTTCGGCAGATTCCGCATTTCTTCGTTCCTGCCATGCGAAAATGGCAAATTGCGAAGAATCGTTGTGTATGGCAGCGCTCAGGCTTCCCGACGGTAACGCTTCGGTCGCGCGTTTGATGAGTATGCTTTTACTGCATTGATCGCGTCGAAGGCGCGACCGGAGCGCTGCTCTCGCGAAGTCTGACCACGGCTCATTTAATCCTTTTCGTCATTTCTGTAGATTCCGCATTACTGCGAACTCCGCATATCTGCGTCTACCAATCGATACGTACCGCATTTTCGTATTTTCATCATTTTCGCAGACCCCGCATTTCTTCTTTTCCACATTTTTTCTACGAGGAAAGGTACGCGCGGCGAAGCCGCGCCCGCCCGGCGCAGCCGGGCCGTATCAGAAGGAGCCGCGCCGGCGTCAGCCGGCGAGGCGACTGGTATTAGGTTGGTCGAAAAGTCCTGCGACACTTTGACCAATTTTTCGGACTAAATTTTCAGTCACTAAAAGACATCTCCAATCTACAAGGTAATCACCACTAAGGACTAGGACTAGTGCCCTTCTTTTGCACAGCTTCTCATTTCCATTCTTATAGAACTACGGCAACTATGATAAGAAGAAGAGGTGGACCTCATTTTTGAGTAGACGTCGATTTTCGGAATTTTTGCCTTCTTAAGGATGCGGTAGGGATCAAAAAAGGTAGTAGTTAGAGACTGCTAACTTTGATGAATAAGCTGGGTATGGTCGCATTCTCAGATCAAGATCCACGATCTTTTGGTGTGGCCTGATCCTAACATGCGGTCTTCGCATTGCCGAGCGGTAGAGAAAAATTGAGTATTTTTGAAGAATTCAAGCGTGACGTCATCCATGTTGTGAGGTTGGTTAGAGTGGACTGTAGTCCTTACCGTTATGCTAGTATCCAGAGATACCGCTTTGAAGTCCCACCAATAACCTACTGAAATCTTTATCCCATGCACATCTGCTTTTGGCTGTGCAATCTACTTTTCTGTTTGAGAGATCCTGCGAGGAACATGTGCAAGATGTACGCAAGGACCCCACCACTCTCTACCAACCACAAGATCTCACAAATGTTCCTCCAGTGTGTACAAGGAAAAAAAAACTCAGTCACGGTCATTCGGTATGACTTGTCAGAGGGGTTCAACTCATGAGGCATCCTTCATAAAAAATTTTTCCGATAACCGAGACTGCGGAGAAGCATGGCAGTTGTCAGTTAGGTGGAGCCTAGAGAGGTTGCCAACTTACTGGTGGTTACGTTCGGCTGCGCCTCAAGAAGCTTGAGTAAAGGGCCGTCATTCTGTGCTGGTGGCCGACCTATACATTGCCTACTTCCGAGTTGAATAAGTCCAGCCTGGAAGCGCTGATGCAAAAGGAACTCTCTGCTATGGCAAGCGATATCCTTCCTCAAGACAACGTAAGTGTTAGCTTCCTCGACTATGGCGGAGTTGCCCTACAGGAACTCATAATATGGGATAGGTCGAGAAGTACCTCATCTCTGAGGTATTTTTAAGCTTTGAAAACTTCCACGGAGCCATGATATACCCATTTTCAGAAACCTCAGGAGACAGTCTCCACTAATCAGAGATAAAAACATTCAAAATGATTTTTGGTCTTTTTCTAGAATAGTTCAAACAAAGTGTCGCAGGACTTTTCGAACAACCTAATATTTTAATATATCGTATTATAAATTACCCATTTACCGGTCACTAACTGAAATTCGCCATCAAAATCTATTACCATACTCAGCTGATAAATAAGGACAATATAAGAAAACAAGCAATAAATCTACAAAGCCGGTAAATGAAAAGAATTACAGAGGATGGTAAAGAGATTAGGAGCATCAACACTCTAGCAGTCGCCGGCTTATCACTGGGTTGTAGACGAATGCTTCCAGAACAGCCACCAAACTTCTACGATTAGTTCGGAGCAACCGTGATACACGCTCAACGGTAGTTGCCTTCGATACGGTCACTTCCATAGCCTGAAATGAGCTCATCGGAACTGCCGTGTACAAGACTTTAGTGTGAGGGAAAACATTCGCTCGCTGCTAAGAAGTCTCTAAGTAAAAGGGGAAGCGCACCTCCTCTCTTAACCAGGGAGGTCATTCACGACGTGGAGCGTTTTTTGAACACGGCTTTTTACATGATGTGGGGTCACTTGCATTGAGTACCAAACTGATGTTCATTTTTCTGATCGGCTGTGGGAATACTAATAGTGAAAAAGAAGTCCAATGGAACCGAATTGTTGAGTGTCAGTGAGATCTTAATCACTTGCAACTTTGATCAATTGCTGAGTGGAGAGTAATTATAAAGGTACTACAGGAATCCACGAAGAAAATAGTCGCAAATGGGGTCTTATTTGTGGCAAGTGATTACGGAGTAAGCGCTTCTGAGCGGCTCGCCGGAACGGTTTTTCAACAATTGGAGCGGTGTTCAGCTACAAAATCGGAAATCCTAGTGGATAGCGTGGAGGATTTTCAATCGGTCAGGGAAGGTGGGAGTTGATGGTTGAACTCCCCTCGGCTTTCGAGCTTTTTTCATTTTTTATGTTCAGCTGTTCTCGCTTTCATATGAGACTGTTTATAAATTTTGGATATCTACCATTTATGGGCATAGTCTGACTTATACCCCATGTGTCGGTGCTATTCAGCAATTTCAGTTTTCACATGCTATTGAGCAAGAGTTTTTCTGGAAGTTGATCTTTATACGTCATTCAGTGGCCTGAGCACTACAAGGGCATTTAGTTGCAGCTATTCTGGAGCCACGTCGTTCTTTCACTGGACTCGCTATGACACTCATGTGAGATACATTCAGGGCTATTTTGACGCCAGAATGCGTCGACGCCAGGATAAGTGTCAGAATCGTGATCACGACCAACGATTACCCCTATGGGCAAATATGAACCAAAATTTTTTTTACTTTCTCTGTTGTGATAGACCCACTTGGTTGGCAATAATGGCCGAAGTCACACCTTCGGAGCGGTGACGACGCACCGATGATGTGGTGGGCCGCCGGGCAGCCTCATCGCGGATTTGGTGCTCATAAGGTCCATTCATACTTGGCATGAGGCATGGGTGGCCGCAGAACAAGTGAAAAACTGTCCTGGACATTTGTCGATGTTCATCGACTCAGCGCTCGCTCTACAAAAATGTCGTCCTCCACTGCCAAGAGAAGGGACTCATTTGATCTCCTTTACTTATTTAAATACACCTGCAGCAATGACGACCTCCTTCTTCTTCTTTCCATGGCGTTTATTGTTGTTTTTTTATTTTTAGTTTTAAGGTTCTGTACCACTGAATGGGAATGTTTCAGTACTCAGAAAGGTGCACGTTCTACAGAATGACTTTAAAGCATAACCCAATACACAAATCCAAAAGAGCAGAAAGTTTGCCTAGGGATAAGCATTCGTCCTGATCACGATTCTTGCAACTGTTTTCAGCGTCCACGCATTCTGGCGTCAAAAAGGCCCTGAATGTTCCTCAAATGAGTGTAGCCAGCGAGTCCAGTGATAGACAGACGTGGCTCCAAATTGGCCATAAAACAGCTGAAACTAATTGACTAAATGCCATTGTCGTGATCATTCAACTGAATGACATATAAAGATCAACTTCCAGAAAAACTCCTGCTCAATAGCATGTGAAAACTGAAATTGTTGAATAACACGACACATGTGGTATAAGTCAGACTATGCCCATAAATGGTAGATATCCAAAATTTATAAACAGTCTCATATGAAAGCGAGAGCAGCTGAACATAAAAAATGAAAAAGCTCGAAAGCCGAGGGGAGTTCAACCATCAACTCCCACCTTCCCTGACCGATTGAAAATCCTCCACGCTATCCACTAGGATTTCCGATTTTGTAGCTGAACACCGCTCCGATCGTTGAAGAAACCATTTCGGCGAGCCGCTCAGAGGCGCTTACTCCTAATCACTTGCCACAAATAAGACCCCATTTGCGACTATTTTTTCATGGATTCCTGTAGTACCTTTATAATTACTCTCCACTCAGCAAAGTGGCAAGTGATTCAAAACTCACTGAGACTCAAAAATTCGGTTTCCATCGACTTCTTCTTTTTGGTACTCCCAGAGGCGTTCAGAAAAATGAACATCAGTTTGGTACTTCATCCAAGTGACCTCACATCATGCAAATTTTGCCTTCTGCCTTCTTTTGCCTTCTTTTGTTCCCATGTGTGGAACTGTGACTCACAATACTCTTTCGGGACCTTCTCTTCACAGCTACAACGAGGAAAATTTCGTTAGTTCACGACGTGGTGCTAAGAGAGTTCCTGTGGTGTTGATTTTGGAGCTCTACTATAAGTACTGTTCTGGCTCGTTGTCCTTGCAGGGGTCTTCCTCCTTTATCTTGCTAAAGAGGGTGGCATGTACGACTACCAAACTGACAGGGACGGCCACTGCTGTTTTCATAGTTTCCTGTAATTCTTGCTAAGAATCATCGCGATTAATTAAGGTGAATCAAGTGCGAGAGAGTACCTAGTGCTTCCACGGCCAATCTTTACACACAGCAAATCGAAATCTAAAAGCAATCAAAATTTCGAGAGAAACATTCGTCCGCACGTTCTGATTTCAACATGTTACTGTCGGACTGCACCTTACAAAAAAAAGGATCATAGCGGAGCTGAACCAACACAGCTGCCCCCACCTTCCCTGACCGATTGAGAATCCTCCACGCTATCCACTAGGATTTCCGATTTTGTAGCTGAACACCGCTCCGATTGTTGAAGAAACCATTCCGGCGAGCCGCTCAGAGGCGCTTACTCCTAATCACTTGCCACAAATAAGACCCCATTTGCGACTATTTTCTTCGTGGATTCCTGTAGTACCTTTATAATTACTCTCCACTCAGCAATTGATCAAAGTTGCAAGTGATTAAGATCTCACTGACACTCAACAATTCGGTTCCATTGGACTTCTTTTTCACTATTAGTATTCCCACAGCCGATCAGAAAAATGAACATCAGTTTGGTACTCAATGCAAGTGACCCCACATCATGTAAAAAGCCGTGTTCAAAAAACGCTCCACGTCGTGAATGACCTCCCTGGTTAAGAGAGGAGGTGCGCTTCCCCTTTTACTTAGAGACTTCTTAGCAGCGAGCGAATGTTTTCCCTCACACTAAAGTCTTGTACACGGCAGTTCCGATGAGCTCATTTCAGGCTATGGAAGTGACCGTATCGAAGGCAACTACCGTTGAGCGTGTATCACGGTTGCTCCGAACTAATCGTAGAAGTTTGGTGGCTGTTCTGGAAGCATTCGTCTACAACCCAGTGATAAGCCGGCGACTGCTAGAGTGTTGATGCTCCTAATCTCTTTACCATCCTCTGTAATTCTTTTCATTTACCGGCTTTGTAGATTTATTGCTTGTTTTCTTATATTGTCCTTATTTATCAGCTGAGTATGGTAATAGATTTTGATGGCGAATTTCAGTTAGTGACCGGTAAATGGGTAATTTATAATACGATATATTAAAATAAAGTGCTTCAGGAACAAAGCCGTACCTGGTGAGAAGAGTGGCGTCACTTGAAGGAAGACGCTACCCAAAGCGCCTCAAATCCTTCGAGAACGTGTCATTAACAGAATTAAGCACAGACCAACCGGTAAGTTCCTTAATTTGTTCCCGAAGGTAGTAACTAGTATTTTTAGAGGTCAATCTTGGTCATCTAAGTAGTACATCCATGCTGTTGTTCAGGTAGCGATTTCAATACGGGCAAAGTGGATGTACAGAAACAAGTTGATCGCCTTGTTGAGCATGCAAAACTGTTCATTTTTGTCGTTTTGCTTTCTTGTGTTAATTATAGCTTGAACCTAACCGTTTGATCTCTTCTCAGAGAAATGAGTATTGAAAGTCATTAAGTCAACTTGTTACAACTGAAGTCAACTTGTCCTGAGTAGGAAGTTCTAGTTAACGTTGTTCAATTAATGTACCTAAGATAGGATCGGTATCTGTAGTGTTCGTAGTAAATGCTGCTTTATCAAGCTGTAAGGGAGTCAGAGCGTTAATGTTCCATATTGCTAATGGAAATTTCAAGTGAACGATTTCAATCCTACGTGTCTGTCGCTTTTTTGGGAAATGTTATTTTGGTTGATATGTTCTGCCGCGTGTCCAAAGCGGGCTCAATACAGGTGATCGCACCCAGGTTGCAATGAAAAATGGACCCTATTTCCCGTCTCAAACCATCTGCCCAACTTTCCGCTCGGTGATTTGCAGACAGCAATCCTGCAAGTTGAAAAGCTCACGTTTTAGAAAGGGATTGAGTTCGCGGCTGCAACAGCCGGCCGCTTTCTTCGCTCACAAGTTACGGAAACTAGGCTGGAGAAGTAATATTCGGAGCAATTTTTTCCGTGAATTTGGTATCCATACATCCAAAAGGGGGAGGCGCTGGCATGTCTATCGGGCGATAAACCATTAAGGATGAATTCCCTTCCCTCCATTAACACACACATAGTGGTCACTTAGTGCCAGCTCTTTTTTTTCACCTGCTCTCAGCTTTCGCACACTGTTGTGGGACGCCGCACCACCTGGCACCTTTCAATAAAGAAAGTTGGGCGTTACCATTGGTGACCTTCGGCATAGTAATAGCTGACTAGAAATTTTTTTTTCCAATTCGAAGGGCTTCACGAAGATGGCAAGATATTTCTCGCTCATCCGTGCTGGATGCTCACGAGAGTACAAAAAAATTTCACGGCAACTATTAGTAATAGCCCGAAAAAGTGCAAAAGTTCATGGGCCACTGGTAGCTTATGTTGTCACCAGTCTGGCTGACGCGCACTACTGCGCGCATGGTTAAACCCATGGTACTACGATAACTGACAGGATTTGTCCTGAGCACTAACACTTAGCCTAATTCCCATGTTTCGAGGACGACCCATTTCATCATGTTTCTCCATTTTAATGAACATTTGCCAGTGTTTGGTGCCTATCATATTTCTAAAAGCACCATTCGTTGGGGATAGGACAGCATAGCGGTGGGAAGAATCTCGATGATAAAAAAGTCGAAATCATAGTGGCTCTTATCATTCCTCACTGGCCAACAATTCCCTTTCCGGTGAAACTCGAGCGTTTAGCGGTGGAAGCAATTCCGACCGCTAAACTGAGGGATATTGCTAGGAATAGAAATTTGGCCACGATGATGTGAGCATATACGGAGTCCCAAAAGCCGTTGTCGGACACTGACAGAATTTATCTCCCACCTTTAATGTTCCCTGAGCACCCCTGAATTACTTGCTGGAGCAGTTCCACAGTGTTGCAACAACTCTGCTGTGAATTTTCGGGGTATCTTATCAGCTGTTATCAATTCCTGCCACCCACCAATAATGTTCCCATCCTGCCCCCTATCTTACTACTTGGATCCAACGTCCGGTCGTTGCTCTGGCCGGTGTTATGAATTAGGTAACCCACTCTTTCTGAGGCTCCTTATGGTATCTTATCAGCTGTTATCAATTCCTGCCACCCACCAATAATGTTCCCATCCTGCCCCCTATCTTACTTCCTGGAACCAAGGTCTCATCGTTGCTGTGGCCCGCGCTATGAATTTGGTGATCCTCCCCTTATAAGGCTGCTCGCGGTATCTTATCAGCTCTTATCAGTTC
>MU935921.1:0-19538 GCA_036418165.1 Cooperia oncophora
GTGGTACTGTAAAGCAAGGTTTTCAAGTGGGTTGGCCGAGAAGAAAAAGGAGGAACTCGTCGCCAGGACCTTGTTATAATGTATCGATGCATCGATGTTTAGTACTAGTTGGGGTGGGGATACGGTAGGGGTGTCCTACTGTAAATTTTTGCGGCTGGAGCTAGTTTCAACATGACAGCCGTTTTCCCCTCTGATTTTTTTTATCACCTAGACGTCTCTAGGCTAGTTTTAGAAAAAAAATTTTTTATTCAAATACTCACGTAGTATCCTTCTGCACGTCGTTGTTGTTTGCTGAAGTGTTGACAGCTTGCTGACGGTAGAGGATTGGGTATTTGGGAATGGAAGGGGTTGGAATCGAAGGAAGTTCCCGTTGATTGTGGTGACAAAGGTGAATTTAGTATACTAAATAAAGGTTCCCCGGGACCTCCATATCAGATTGAAGGGTTGCGCAGACCTTCATCCGATGGGTGTAGCGGTGTTCTATGTATGAACATTGAACTGGGTTATATAAATGTTTATTAGATATGGATACGATACATAGGGAAAGGGGGGAGGAGAGGAGGAGGCCGGCAGAGCCGGGCCGAGGCGTGAGACGACCAGCTCCTAACGTAGGTGACGAGGCGAAGCCATTCCATTCCATGGCTGCCGGCTGGCAGCAGCTTAAGTAGCGACGATTGGCTCCTCTTGCCTTCGCAACGAGGATACGACAGTATTGTGGGGAGATTCAAGGCATCTGAGCCGTAGAAGCATTAAATTAGATCGATTTATTGAACAAGTCGTTATCGTTGCACCTTCACCTGGTATGACAACACTTTCTCAGGTTTTTATGTTGAATTCTGTCCGAATGATATGTTTGATCACTCTAGAACCTGAGTATACTAGATCATAGAAAAACGCTTTACAAAGATGCATGATAGTGCATATCCCACACTTCACCGCATATCGACCTTGTCTGCTTGCCAACTGTAACCAGATGCTGAACTGGTCCACCGTTTCGTACCTGTTCGTGGGGCGGGCCGGTGGGGATCAAACACGAAACGAAAGCCGGGTAAGGAGACGCTCTCCCAAAAGGCGGGGTCAGCATGACCGCTACGCGACACGCTTCGCGTAGCTCCCGTCCATGCTGACCCGCCGCCAACGTCCCGTCGTCGGGACTCGCCTTGGCGGCGATGGTTGCGCGAACTACAAAACTCCATATTCCAGCGGCCGGTGAATCCGTGTTACAGTAACCCGTTGTCATTGGGGCGCGCTGTTGGATTGGAGCATGGCGCACCGGCCCTTTAAACTTTTAGCCATGGAAGGTGTAAGTACATAGTTGATTTCTTGAATTGACTTTATCGGCAAGGATTTCAGCACCCTAATTTCTTTATTCGAGTTACTATGGAGCTTGCGATTGTGCATTAACACTCCAAGTACTACAAATTAGGTTTTACTCGTGAATTCTTATGAGTGAAAAGTTTTCAGAATGACGACCTCTGCAAGCTCTTTTGTGTTTTCTCGAATTGATTCACTGGGTTGGGATTTCAGCACCCTAACATCTAAAAGTCCTTTATTATATTATGAAGCTTTCTTAATTATGACTATGAGTATTACCACTCCAAGTATTTCAGAAGTAGTTTTTACTTATGACTTCTTATTAATGAAAAATTTATGAAATAGTAAAAGAAATAGTATTTATACAATGAAGCGAGGCATTTTCAATACACTGCTGAAACGAGCGCAATTCTCAAACTATTTAAACACAATATTACAGTAGTGATTAGCAGAAAATGAGACGGCAACTACTCGTAAGCAATCCCGCATTAAAGGCAGCGCCCGCGTTCATTTGTTGTTCTCACGCCCTCTCTGGATCTAGTAGCTCCCCCTATGAGGATGGTGGACGTGCATGTTTCGCAACCCAAAAATGCGACGGAACAGCGGCGTCCGCCCGCAAAGAGCCGACGGCTCCGCCCACCTGCCGACCACGCCACCCAACTTCATTTCTAATGGTTGCCTGATGGTGCGGTTGTTCCATTGCTGCTTCTCTCCACGTGGAGTGGTGAGAGTGAGGTGATAAGGGAAAACAGCTGATATGAACAAGTGGAAACTCGTGCAATCACTCCTTCTCTTCGCCTTAAGCACGTACAACCGTTGTTCGGTATGAAACTCCTTCTAGGGCATTTTGCGTGTTTTCTCTTTGATTTTTCTTCACTAATAGGCTTCTTGCTACCTCGCTGTTACTACCTGAGCCGCATACTCATTAAATTTGAACGCGGGCGCTGCCTTTAAGTAATAATCCCGTGTTAAGTATCAGATCGAAGGGTGTACGGGCCTTCATCCGATGGATGTAGCGGTATAGAATAAGAACATCAGTTTTTATATATGTTTATTCGTATTAAGCATGAGTATAGAAAGGGTAGGAAGATAGGAAGGACAAGTGGAAGGACTAGGTCAGGAGCCAGCCGGTGGCTGCTGCCAGCCGGAGGCAACCAACTATCTATCCCTTCTCTCTCCGTGAGCGGCTCTTAAATAGCCACACCATGATTGCGTCATCCAGCGAGTTGAGTCGGCGTGAGGTGGCTCCGTCAGACCACGTGGTCGGCTACGATAGGATCTTCGATCTGACTCATCCATATGACATCTCCATTCCATCGGTAAGCTCGTCCTCGGGCTTTAAGTAGTTTCCTAGAGTGTGCAACGATTTTTGCACCGCACCAAATGAGCCTTTGACAGAGTACGGTTTAATAACAGTTAATGGAGATATACGTAGTGCCAGGTAATGTGCTGCATTCACACAATGTTATCGCATATAGAAGTGGAGTGTTTCGTGGCCACAGTCTGACTTGCCGAATTAGCGATTAATACAGAGAGAGTGAGAGAGAGAGAGATAGAGAGCCATTATACGAAACTCTGCTCCTGAGCCTAGTTTATGACGCCTTTTTGGTTGAGAATTGTTGGTACGTACATCCGGGGGCTGGTGTTTCGGCTAGAGACGTTTAATATGGGAAGGAAGTTGAGGAATGGTTTGGGTTCGACAGGTTTTGTGCTTTTTGGAAGGGATTGGGAAGATGAGGGCTTTAGCTCCTTAAGAGGTATTTCTGAGTAGGTGGGTAAGTGGACCGAAATTCAGTGGGACTCTGTGTCTGCGCTAGTGTGTTTGGAGGTTCGTCTTTGTCGTCGTGGCGTCATCATGGGACGATCGTTAACAGAAGGTGGTGCTATGAGCACGTTGCTCTTAGGGGATGGACTGGGTGGTGGTGACCTCCTTTTGGTATACAGAGACGCAACGATAAATGAAATGAAAGTGCCTATGCGCTCGCAGATACAATTAATAAGTAAATGTACTAATTTTGTATTAAAATATAATACTGCTATAGCAAATAAAATGAGAATGATTATTGATATCCAAACAATTATTTTCACTGCTCAATGTAGGCCGAATAATTTAAGAACTCTTTCCTTTTGCGTTTGAAGAATTCCTCTTGCATCAGAATCCAAAAATCGCGCTGTGTTCGCTACTTCGCCTTCGATGCTTTCCGTGGCTATTTGCATTTTAGACGGAGCTTTGGCTTGCGTTGAAAAGGAGCCATCCATAGCGTTTAAGTGATTTTTGATAAAGGTAAATATCTGTAGAGATTTTGGCCAGGTCAGAGTGGAATATGGGAGGGGCATTGAAGACACAAGTCTTGATTTGCTATTCCGCTGGGAAGGTTCATGTGGATATTTGTAACCTGTGCATAGCCTGAAGGGGATCTGTAATGGTTGTTCCCATCGTTATAAATTCCAAATGGCAAATGGCCACAGTCTGCCTGTGGACTAGATGTTATTAGGTCGCGCGTCCCTGGTTGTATGAAATAGTAGGTTTTCCCAGATCACGTGTGAATGTATAGCATATTCCCTCTATCTTGTGGTCAAAGATGATCTCATCTATTTTTCGTCTTTGCATTTCTCTTTCGTTTGTCTTTGCATTTAGATATCATTAGGACATCCCCAGCTGGTAGTGCGAATATGTCCTCTCTATTGAGGAGCATGCGGGCCGCGCTGGTAGGGTTAATTTGAGCAATACTTTTAATTGCCTGAATTTTGAAGTTCATTGAAAAGCGAATGCGGTCCAAGAGGAAGTGAAAATCTTGTTGAATCATGTCTTCCATTTTTAGCTAAAGGAATTGCATTTTAGTATTCAATTCTGCGTGGCGAGTGTCCTGGCGCTGCCCATGTGATAGTCATGTCATTGTTCATGGCGGAAAAGTTGGGCTCGGAATTGAGCGCAATATGGTGAGCTATTTGGGCAGAGACGTTGGGTTGAATTTTATTAAGACTTTCTGCCGCTAGTTGCAATGGGGAGAGTTTTGGGTTCTGTAGATGGCTGTGAGCGCTTTGTAATTCTTAGCGATTAGCTCTGTTTGCCGTTTCTTCTGAGTTTGAACCAGAAAGTCCAGAAGTTGTTGTGGATGGTTTCATTTTTTACAAGGTGGGCTTATTTAAGGATGGCTGATAGCGCGTCCTGACGCTTTGCATGCCTAATTTTGGCTGATGGAGTTTCCCAATACCGTACTCTAATTTGAGAATGGGTGTGGTGTGGTTGTTCGGGTGATGTCTGGGAACATTTCCGTCGCTCATTTCCTCGATGAGGATGGTAATGGACCAGAGTCGGGTGGCAGAATTCCTTGTTCATTGGAACCTCGGGTGTCACGGGATGCGCGGGAAGATTCTATGAAGATCCATGAAGTGGATTAATTGCGCGTTATGGAAATGGTGTTTGTTAATAGTTTCCACCAGACTGGGTGCTCTGCAAATATTGTACGTGGGCTGTATTCTCCCAACTCCGGCAGCGTAATAAATACTCCGTTATTCATAGGAATGGCGTTATTACTTAGACACCAACTGTTCAATTGAGATGGTTGGTAGGTAATATTTTTGTATGTGAAAGCGGATTGGATATCATGAAGCAATATATGCGCTGGTGTAACGTTTGCTACTCCCTCTGCAGCCTTTACACAGCGATATAATTGGGTTCTCTCTGCAGGTCGTGTCCATATTACGGTACCATGGGAGAGGAGGCATTGATTTGTTCCAATGTTACAATGCGCCATGTTTCCAAATTTTCCTATGAGATGATTACCGTCGAAAGTGGCTATATATATCCCCTTTTTCAAAAAGAGGCTGGTAGTAAGCGTACATTTTCGCCGAAAGAACCATGGGTAAGAGTAGTGGACTTGGTTTTCCGATCCGTACACACTAGATGATAAAGGTTCAAGAGGAACTCCCATATACTTTTTTGTCTCTGTTATGGACCTACAGATAGAAGGGTCCAGCGGTGTCATATATTCCTCATCACTATTTACGGAAAAAGAAATGTGCAAGTATGGTGAAGCACAAATTTTTCTGCTTTTATTGAAATAGTGATAAGCTGGTATCAAAAGGGTCTAGAAGTCGTTGGTTTTAGAAACATAGAAGAGGGAGGTATGGTTATAGAATGAACTTTAGAGCGGCGGGGAGAATATCTACGTTGCCTATGTTCACCTGGGGATGAACCACGACGTCGTTGGTGACTTAATTGATTCCTGGGTTTTCGGATAAAAGGTGTTGGGTCCCGTTGGAGTCGTGGTTTAGGAGAAGATGCAAATCGCACCTGTGGACGTGTTATTAATTGGCGATAGGAATTCCTTTTCCAGAATTTGTTTTGGGTAATATATGGGCGACGAGGTGGGAAATAAGAGTTAGTTCTATTAACTGATCTGTAAGAATTGAAAAGTGTGGGTGGTGGTGCGTTATGAGTAATAGGAGTCAAGGAATCCAAAACTTTGTCGATTTTGGCTATTAGTACATTATCCTCTGGGGAGTAATGTTCAGTCTTGATTAGATCCGACATGCGTTCAGAGTCACGCACCGGTTTGTCATAATGGTGGGCAAGGGACCTAAGAGTTTGAGTCTCTGTTTAGTTTTATTGGAAAGTGCGTTTGAAATCATGGTTTGTAGAAATTTTCTTTTATCTGCCAAGTTAGTATTTGGATAGCGTCCAAAATTTCTTTTCGGACTCTATTGGAAAAAAACAACAGGGGATTCTCCTGGTTCCATTTTCATATCCATTAGTTTTTCCCTGGCCATATCTAGGAAGTGATCTGTGGAAAAGTGTTGCTTAAGTTTGGTTGTGGCTATTCTCCAGTTTTGTTTGTCTTCATCCGTGGGATTTTCAAACACTGCTTTGGCAGCGCCAGTTAGATGAGCGGGGAGAAGTCGAACCATCTTGGATTCTGTCAAGTATATTGCCAATTTCATTGAATTTTCCCAAGATGTGCATCAGACCGGCGCCGCCTCTTTCTCCGGTGAATATGGGGAGCCTGGTTTTATGAGGCTAAGCAGAGTTTGTCAAAAGCACTGTCGAGACGGTCAGTGAGAGGATCGTTGTTCATTGTGAGGTTGATATACTCCGAGGCGGGTAATGGATTACTGTTTGAAGAGTTAGGAAAGAGCGTTGTATGTGTGGTGATGGGAAGGAAGTGAGCGAATGGGTTTCCTGGTGAGATGTTAGGTAGAGGTTCCTCTACGGTTACGAGCGAATGGTACAGTCTAGGAAAGATTGGGGACTCTTCGACTATGCGTATAGGTTGTTGTTGAGTGGTAGCTTATTCTTGTGGAGCCGGTGGGTCGAGTGGATCCTGTGGTTCGTTGAAGGCTGGCGAAGAGGGCCGAGTGGGGAGTACTGAGTGGGAGGATTCTTTAAGCTTAGGTGGCTGAGTACTGAAGAGGTGCGACGACGTCGGGATTCCTTCGCTGGAGACTGTGGTAGCTGTGAAGACGATTTGGATCAGTAGGTTTGCTTGGGTTTCTTTTTTCTGGAGTATTAGGTAGGCAAACCTTTGTACGACGCTTAGTAGAGTTTCTTCCGTCGGGGTGGGTGAAGTATGGGTTTTCGTCGGAACTGGTCAGTGAGTCTGAGTCTATATTTTGCATAAGGTGTGATGATTCAATGAGGAAGTAGAAGAGGAAGAGAGACTAATATGAAATAAGTTGAGAGTATGGCTGAATGGAATAGGGTTAGGTGTGAGTGGGTTAGAGGGAAAGAGGATGTATATTGTTTGTTTTTTTTTCTCGAAGGCCTTTATGGGGCTCCTAAGTTTGGATACGCGTAAGAAAAAAAGAAACTAAAGTAAAGATTGTTAAGATGTTAGGTGGTTAGTTGTCTCAAGAAGAGACTCACCGGAAGTGTTGTGAGACTTAGTAGAAGTGTTGTTGCTTGGATGTCGGAAGAGAGCGGAGAGAATATAGAAGATCGACTGATTCCTGGGGAGTCGGAGCCGTTGAATGAGGTTGGAGGGGAGTTTGATAGAAGGTTAACATCGAAGTGTAATGTTACGAAAGTTGCGGAGATATTGAGCCATTGTAGAGCTGAAGTGCAATCATCTAATTGCTCCGAAGGACAAGTGTCCAATGCCGATGTGGCGCAGCTACCGTAGCCTGCGTGGGATAAGGGAATCACCCAACGAGTTTAGTTTTAGTTACTTCCAGTATTGAAAAGGAATTCGTAATGAGGTCGTGTAATAGGCACTTATTATGTAGATATGAAAGAAAGAAATGGTTTCCTAAATTTTGTTTTGTTTGATTTGTGAGGCAAGACGGATCCACAAACGAATTTTTTGGGTGCTTGAACAGTTTTGCTCGCAGGAGGTCCGTCTTCTCCGCTTAGCGAAGGAACGGTTCGAGGTAAGGGCCGAAATGCAAGCTGAGCGGGCCCGGCTCGAGACCGAGCTTGGGGGTCTGATGGGTTTCTACTTGGGCCAAGTTAAAGTGGGTGAAATCGTCCTCTTTTTTTCAACTGTTTCGTAAAAGTAGCTTTATTTAGGCTCCAAATTCCGCGCGTGATTTCCTGAGTACAACAAAATTAGGCTATTTTGCAGCCAGTAAACGGTTGATTTTTGATGGTGATGTTGAATAAAAAATTTGATAAGGTTGTGGTTTTGGCTAGGTGTCATGAACTTCATGATATTTATTTGTAAACGAAGAACTTAGTATTCTTTTATATAATACCTATGTGAACTTGTATCTTTTTGAGAAGAAAAGATGTCGGCGACTTTGGATGATTCTGTTGCCGAATTATGCGGAACGCTACGGTGAGTTAGAGAAAAATATTCCTTTTTGTGCTGCGCAATTGGTTTGTACATAACTGTATGATCTGTTTTCAGCCCGGAGGGCATTTGACGGCCAGAGTAAAGATGATAAATATAATGCGGGACATTGCAGCCGTCCGCAATTGGGCGGAAGGAATAGCCGCAGACATGAAAGCTGAGATGGAGGAGTACGAAACCCACAGGAAAGAAATCCTGGAGTTGATTGATCCGGTGCAATTATTGGCGCAAAAAGATGGAGAGGTAATATTTGGTTGCATAATGCCCTTTATTTTGTTCTAAATAGGTTGTGGGGTGATGATGCATCATCTTCTTTTTTCAGGCTGCTGCGTATCATTATACAGAAAGATACTGGTGGTGCAGTCCATTTGTATCGTATGAAGAATGCTCGGAAGGGTCGTCAAAAAATGAACCAGTCCCTACTCCAAACCCCTGGAAAGTGGGTGACGAAGAGGGAATAGATGCGCTCGTGAAGAGTGCAATGGCTGCGCTGAAGTTGGATAATGTAGAATAGCGTATGCGTGGTTGTCAATAAAGTTGTTATTGTTTCATTTCCTATTGTATTTGGTTGATTATGCTGCAAGCGGTTAGCGTAGGGTATGGGTACCTTAGTTAATTGGAAAATGACTCATGTCTTTTCGGACATCACGATGCCTCCCCCCTCCCCCCAGTTCCCCTATTGACTGGTTCAGGAACTGAGAGGGCCTTCCACCTCCACACAAGGCGGGAGGTTGGCGGTGTCAGACGCCGGCCGCGCCAATTAGAGCAGGAAACACCACCGGTTTGCGGGCGTCATCTACCCCTACAGCCGGGCCAGAGACCCTTCATGCCACGGGTGATCGAATCGAAGCAGCGATCAGTAAGGTCGCAGCGAACAGTACAACATAAGGTAACTATTACATTTGTCTTATACACTTTAATCTAGTACTTCAAACCCGTACATAGGTTCTCAAAAGCAATGATATTTGTAAATCATTCGTGTTGTCCCCTTAGTCCATGCCGTTGATAGTTATAAAGGAGGGCTATGTGGTATTCTATAATGCCGTGTCTTTTGTTACCGTATTTTATTACGAAAGGTTGGCGGCTATATCGCAATCCGTTGCGCTGTAATGATTCGCTGATGCGAGATCAGTTCAGGGTACCGCGGATTAGATGAGTGTAATTATTTGCCACTGTAACAAAGTTTGGCGGATCGGGTCGTTGAATTTTACGTGATTCATCATTTTGTTTCTGTTTATATTTTACATTATAGCACTTATAACTATGGTTCGCCTGTCAATATGAAACTTCGAAAGTTGCTGACATAGTTAATATTGCAAAACGCGCGAAATGGCTTTAAATGACATAGATAAGTTGACATTTTGGTATAATCGTTGTTCTGCTGTCAATATAAGAAAATGTAGAAATTGGTATAGTTTAATTGTGCATCACAAAAACGGTTTCACATTTTTCTGTAAAATAAGTGTTACAAATGGATTGACTTTTTACCCTTGTAATGTATTCTGAAGGTGACTCGTCGCCTGGACGTATCATGAAGCGTTGTATGGTGCTGTATGTACTGTCATGGCGATGATAATAATGCTGCTGTAGTGCATTCTTACCTGAACTTGGGCAAAGAGTGATCAGGTCTTTGCGCTGATAGAGCTACACAGCTTAGTCTGTAAAAAAATGTAATTCGAATTACCCACTTGAAGGTCGTTCGTTGTTATTCATCGTTCGAAAGGTAGTGTTCACAGAAGAAGGGGGGGGGGGGAGTTTCTGAGGTTCGTTACCCAATGGTAGCGAAAATTGGTTTGAGAGAGAGGGAGGAGAGAAGGGAAGAAAAATCTACTAATAGTTATCCAAAGAAAAAAATCTCGCCGGGACCTCCATATCAGATTGAAGGGGTACGGGCCTTCATCCGATGGGTGTAGCGGTATAGAATAAGAACATCAGTTTTTATATATATTTATTCGTATTAAGCATGAGTATAGAAAGGGTAGGAAGATAGGAAGGACAAGTGGAAGGACTAGGTCAGGAGCCAGCCGGTGGCTGCTGCCAGCCGGAGGCAACCAACTATCTATCCCTTCTCTCTCCGTGAGCGGCTCTTAAATAGCCACACCATAACTGCGTCATCCAGCGAGTTGAGTCGGCGTGAGTGGCTCCTCAAACGTGGTCGGCTACGATAGGATCTTGAATCTGACTCATCCATATGAAATAAGTGAGTATCTGAGAATAAGTGAAATAGTGATAAATGAATCTAGCCAGTAATTGGTGCGAATTCCCTTCGGAGCTCCGCAAACACTCGGGAGTTACATACGGAACAAGCACAATATGAAAGAACAACAACGACAAAAAAAGACATTCAAAGAAGTGAACAATATGGAGTATAGGTTCAAGTTTAGAACAGCGCGCGGCTTAGTAGTTGCAGTGTTGTGGATGATCTACACAAAAAAACAAGAGTAGTAACAATCAAACAAAAACGGAAACCTTATAAACAACTCAACACTTGACTTAACATTAACTACTCAATATTCACTGTACTGCATTGCTCCTACTTTGTTCCTGCATTCAGAATTTAGGGTGCTGAAATCCATGATGTCAATGTCAATACCGATGATGTCAATGCAAGAAATCAACTATGTACCTACACCTTCCATGGCTAAAAGTTAAAGGGCCGGTGGGCCATGCTCCAATCCAACAGCGCGCCCCAATGACAACGGGTTACTGTAACACGGATTCACCGGCCGCTCTAATCTCTCTTGTCATACTTGAAGCGCGAATCTAGCAGCCAAATTAGAATAAAACAAACAAGATTCACCGGGAACTTGCTGAGAATGCCCACAGAAGCTGAAAACAAATGGACTTCGAGTAAGGGGTGAAGTGTAATTGTGGGGTGAAATGCCTTGTAATTCTATTGTGTGAAAACCGCTCATTCAATTTCTGCGATTTCCTAGTGAGCTACTAGAGTAGATCCCTCTTTGGGTTCTGCTCCAACTCATTTAGTAGTGTCACTTTTACTTTTTCCACAGTTGAAAGGGGTTCACCTAGGCCGGAATTAACTCCCTTGTATATTAGGCATACCTTTCGCATATAGCACCTTAGGAAGGTGTTATATTCATGCTCTTAACATGCTATATTCATGCCCTACTTCTATTTTGCCGAGGAGGGAGCGGAAGAGCAGATGAGTCATCGCTTGCCGCGAGCCGCGTGCCCCCCCCCACCCAAATACGACCGTTAATGGATGCTAAAGTATCTGGGGAGGGGGGATACACGACAAGTTGCTGTTCTTCCTTCTGGCCAAAATAATGTCCTACATAACTGGTTGTCCGCAAGCGTGTCGGACATTCTAAAGGCATAAGGTACGGTCCATGATCGACTCTCCATCAATCTCGGCATGACAGCAATATTCACAGAACATTGTTTAGAAATCCGAGATTGTTAGAATTCCTTTACCAGACTGACGTTTCGGCAGTATTGCCTTCTTCAGAGCCTGCAAATCAAAACCTATTTTCGAAACAATTCGTCCTAATCCCATTTCAGATTGCATAGTGAAACTCAAGGTCAAGCAGTCTATGAAAATATCGTGAACAGGGCTAACCTTTTGGGGAGATGTCGTTTGCAGTCGGCGCCCTCAGCTTAAGGATTTGGCAGTGAGGCTTTTGTATGTATGTATGTATGCATTTTAAACCAATAACTAGGGTCAAACTGCTTTTGGGAAGATTTTTAATCTAATTATGCCAGGTCAAAGGGCCATAAGGAACCCTCTCCCCACATGATCGATGGCGTAGGTCAATGCTTTTGTCCGCTGATCGCTGCGCCTCGCCCTCAACATCGATTTTTAAGGTCCGAGCCTTGACCCCTACCCCCGCGCCCCGCGGAGGATAGATCGCGTAGGTCAAAACCCGCAGAGCTCTACAAGGTGGCAACTTCCTCGTTATCGCTACGCACTCTTCCTTTCCTGTTGATCTTAGGCTCTGTCGCTGCAATCCACAATGCTTCGAGTGTTCTGCGCGCTGAGATTTCCTGTTCGCGTGCCAATACTGTAACTTCCACTTCCATATCCACATCCCCATGATACTGAGCCTTATGTTCACTTGTTTGGTTTTTTTGTTCAGTGTTCCTCTTGTTCAGTGTTCCTCTTGTTTTTGTTTTTTTGTTCAGTGTTCCTTGATCCTAACGCATATGGTCTGCCTGTTTCCCCCCACATACTCCTCCCCACACAGCTTACACGTAGGGGTAAAACAACCGAGATCATGCAATCAATCTCCTTCATTTCCGAAAGGACAAATTGCACAAGAAGGTGTTTGGCAAAGTCGGTCATAAAGTCGATTGCGGACCAGCTGTTTCTTCAAGTTTGGGGGAGGAATATCGCCCACTCACATCGTCCTGGAGATTTGCTTTGTGGAGGCAAGTGCGAATAGCGGACTCGTCTGATCTGAACTGAAAGGAACACAGATAGTACCTTCTCCTGCTTTCTGTCGTCCTTTTTGTCGTCCTCGTTGCCGTCCTTTTTGTGCCAGCTGCCCACGATTGCGCTCGTAGCCGTTGCGCAATACGGTGAGCCAAAATCAGTCCTGTATACGCCTTCGGATGAAACTGATGAAGCAGTTCGGATCATGTTCTTGAGAATGACCTTTTTGGTGTCAGAGGGATGGGCAGAACTGTAGTGGACGATGATATTCTTGTTGATAGGCTTTCGACACCATCTGGTTCTGTAAGTTCTCCGCGATAATTGATAGGAAAAGCAGCCAGTTCTCTGTCGGCTTCTCGCGCGTGAACTTTACATGAATTGCCGATTTAGTAATTAGAAGCAGGTGTCCATCTCGGCCTGGGTGGAACATATAACAAAGCAATCATCGATGTACCGACAATAGAAAAATGACCTACGTTGTAGCACAGGTTTTTCGACCTTCGGCAGAAACGTCAGTCTGGTAAAGGATTTGTAACGATCTCGGATTGCTTCACAAAGTTCTGGGCATAAAGTACAATGATTTGGTACCGCTCAAAAATTGTTGCAGAAGTGCTGTAAAAGGATGAAGGATAACGTCTTCGCCACTGATCAGCCCCTTTGTGGCGTGCGGCACCTATTCTGCTTCCACTCAGAATTGTAGTGGCTTATTGAATGCGACAAAGCCTATATGACTTGCGAGCCCATATGCAACTCAGTGTTCTTATACTTACAGACGAATCTGGTACCAATTTACCGTCCCCGGAGGGTAGAAGGCTTTTGGCCTGGGCGGGAGTCGACCCGGGATTTGAACCCAGGACCGCACGAGTGGTGAGCGCGCCACTTGTCACTACAGCCACTCCGCCTAGAGGTGCTATAGAGTGCAAACTGACGAAAAGCGAGTTATGACGGTCAACTCTGAAAGAAACTATTTCAAACAGCAGATAAACTCTTTGGACGACGACTTCGGCGATATCCGTGACACTTCACGAAAGGACAAACCTTATGACATGAAAAAATGAAAAGAGGCGCCGCGAAGACCGTTTTTATTGTGCGGCTACCGTTACTATACAATGCAAGGTCAACAAGTCGAAATCCTTTCGAGTAAATCACCACCATAATACCGTACCTTTACGAGCTAAGTCAAACGGCGTTATGAACAGAAAGCAAAGGAAGAACGAGGAGAAAAGAAAGAAGAGGAACGTTAAACATGAACAATGAACAAAAAAACAAACAACGTAAACATAAACATGAACATGAACAAACATGAACCCCCCGCTGTGAAATTCACCCCGTCCCAATAGCGCGATCTGATCGCACGATCGCGAACTCTGTACGCGCTCTAAGCGGAGGTACTGTGTTGGAAGGCTGGTCACACAATGAACATAATATGAGTGTTGTGTGAGGAGATTGGCAACGTTAGTGTTGGTGGTGGCTGTTGTTGGTGGCCACTCACTTCCGTAGAAAAAAGCTCGTCCTCGAGCTGCTGGGGTGTACAGTAAAAGGAAATGAATACACAAGAGCGCATAAGAGATCTTGTTGTGAGGGGTGAATAATAGTTAACAATGTGATCAGTGGCCTATTCTACTAGTTACTGTTATACATTACTTCTAAAACGCCTTGCGCTATTTAATAGAAATTTACATCACATAGTTTTGACCTACGAATTAAACAACTTGTTATTAAATGATATTCATTGATCGATATGTATGAGCCCTTTTTTGACTTTGTGGCTAGATAAAATCAGCAGTGGATGATAGCTTGCTGACACTCAATTTCTTCAGCTTGATAGTACGAATTTTACATCATTTGAATTAGAACGATACAGATACTAGTCTCCCTACAGAACACACATTCGACTAGTATAGGGGCTTGGCTTTGTGTTTAGAACTACTTTTGTTGTGTTTGACAAAAGTGGCTTGCCTCCGGAAAGGTTCTTTGAATTCGCCATTTCAACGAACTAGATAAATAGATAGATAGATATGAATAGACATTTTCGCGAAAGCGGCTCAAGAGGAATTTAAACTGACCCACAAGTAACTAGCTGTTCTGGAAGGAACCAGCAGTTTCCTCCAAATTACTGATCTGGTTCGCTGAAGACGATCTCCTGTCGTGTATTCAGTCGTTTTCCTATGAACTTCCCTAACTAGTTCGACATTTCCCTGGCTCCTCCTTGTTACCTCTTTTTCTCTTGAAAGTTTTCGTACGACTTTCTTCATATTTTTCAGATAACGGCTTCGTTCATGAGTCGCGAAGAAGTTATTCGGAGGGGCGAGTGCGAATCGCCCATCTTTTTTCCGTGAGTCCTGACCTCTCCGATGTGTTGGCAGTGCAGGTGCTGCGCCCCTGTTAATAGAGGCTGCGGTCACTGGGAGGGTCCTGAGATGGACCGACACGAAGGACAGGACGGCGAAGGCGAAGAAGAGGTGATGGATATAAATATTTTTTTTTCGGTAATATGGTGTGGGGGAAGAGAAAGGAAGACAAATTCCACTACTTCCATACCTCTTGTCCGGTGTGCGAGGAAACATTTAAGGGCCTGAGAAGAAGAAAGAAATGCCTTGAGCTCGCAAAACAGCAGTGAGACCACCGCGCAACAATGGCCGAAGAGCTAGCGGCCATAAGGGACAATCTGACGACTGCAGAGGAGCGCTTTAACCGCGCTTCGCAGGTAAAGTTAACAAATTTTCCATTCATTATCCTATTAAGGGAGTGGAAGAAGGATTGTGAGATATATTTTTTTTCAGGAGCATTTTGCTCTCCGAGAAGAGTACTCCCGGTATTGCCTGGGCTTGTACGCCGGGGTACGCCTGCACCTGGAAGGAGCACGCGACTATTCGCAATGTTGTTTTGCTTTCTCTTGAAAAAACTTGTCTTCTTTGATGTGTGTCTCGTTTCCTGCTTATACTTTAGGTTCTATGAAGCCTAAAATTTCGTTTTGCTTATCCTCGCTTAATTTCAGAAAGAAGTTTCAAACGTGTTCCAGTTACCAACCCAGGAAAAAATCAATTTCGGGAAGAGGTTGTTACGGGAGTTGGTAGTAAGTTTCAGCTTTCCTCCGCTAGTGTTTTTTCTTGAGGTATTAGTCGGACGGTGAGCGATTGACGTTCTTTTATTTTCAACCACTTAGATGCTATAGCTGCGACTCCACCAGTGTTGGTGCTCACCTCTCCATCGAGGGGCTGCCGAAAGCCGAAAAGTGGGAGACAATTCTGAGGGAGAGGAACGCCAACGTCTGCGCCTTGCGGGTGGCACAGTAACGACGCGAGCTAGGATTTCGCATTATAATCGGAATCAAGGGGCTCTCGAAAGGGCGAATATCGTTTTGGCTCTTGTGATATATGCATACTTACATTCCTTAGCACTGACTTTGGTCTTTTAACTTCATCTGCTCTTTTCAGATGGACGACAAGATTCGCGAAGAGCTCTCGCGAGTGCGCGCTTTCGAAGTGCCCCCGAACTGTATCCCTCTCACTTGTGTCCTGCGACACAGGCGCCCGAAAGGGGAAATTGAGGGCTACGTTCATCGTTTTGCTTTTTTTTGTTGCCGTCGGCACATTGTCATGTATTGCCATGTAATGGCAGGAAATGAATGAAGGGAAGGAAAAATATGTTTGTTGTTTTCTTTTTTCAAGTCAATCCTCATTGTGCTGAGATCCGAAGCAGGGAGAGAGACCCGGTTATGCGGATAAAACGGAATGGCACGAGTATTTGGGGCCGCTTAGTGATAGCCAAAGTCTTGGTTTTTATTTAGCCTCTATTCTTCCCGTCTGTAGTAGCATTAATGCAGAAATCTAAGGTTTGCCTGGCTGGCAGAGTAGAAGTTGCTATAGCTCGCGTTGGATGTCAATAGCAGTAATCATTTGTGCTGCAAGTGTTGCTGGAGGATTCAATTGCGTCTACCGTTTCAGATGAACGATACAATACGCGATGAGCTGTGGCGGGTGCGCGCCTTCGATCTACCGCCCAACTGCTTTCCGTTCAACCTGTGCATTCCGACACAGACACGGCAGTAGCTGAGCAGGAGGGCAGCCTCACAGGCATTCCGTGGAACATGAGATGATGAGTTTAGTAATATTTTCTGGAGGTATAGGAGCTGATTGATTTGTTCTTCAGGATATATAATAATTTTTTATTATATTTCACAGAAAGAGTGTGATGAATCCGGGGGCCTGTAGTCCGGTTTAGATCGAGGAGGAGCAGACATATGCGTGTCTGCAGCTGGACAGGAACACCAACACCTACAGGAAAGAAAGGTGAAGGAGGAAACATCCTTATGCAAGATGGGCGGCATTCTATTCAGCTCAAAACTAGGGTGAGTCTGACGGCCGATAGCGTTTTTCCTTTCCTTCTTAAAAGGGGAAGGTGGGTTTTTTCCCTATTCCTTCTTGTATATTATCAGCAATCATGAAGGAGCATGAAAAACTTTCTTTCAGGAAAGTTTGCGTGCATGGGAGCGCGCTTCAGATTTAACCCTGAGCCTCTTCCGAAAGCTCATGAATGGAGTTACTGTAGAGGTTCCTATGTATAAGGTACTAACCCTTGCAGCAGCAGCTAACTGCGTGTTCACCACCTCAACTCTAAACGCGCACCACCACGCGGGTGAAGGACTCGCAGGACGTGTACTGGAGTCCGAGCGCGACGCCGGTGCCACCCTCACGTTTTCAGATTACCAAAACTTTCGCCCATAGATGTACCTCAATAAAAGTTATTGACTAGTAATGTTCTCTTTTTTCAATACATGGCTCAGAAGCGACCTACCTATTTTGGTTGTTTGCGATGTGAGGGTAAAGTAGATTTGGTGTCCCCGTTCAATAAATTGAATTTAGATGGATACTCGTCCAATGAACTTTCTGCTGAATACGACAGTCCTCGGAGATAAGGGTCTCTGTACGAACTCACCCCCCCCCCTCAAAAAAAAGGTCCAAAAATGCAAAAAGAGGGAAAGAGGCAAAGAAGAAAAAAATATCAAAAAGTACCTGATTCCGGGGGTTCGCGTAATTCAGAGGCTGGCAGAAGAGCATGCTGTCCACTTTGGTAGCGAGCTTTTGCGCGGCTTCTTCTCTAGACAGTTTCAAACGGCACGGAAAACCTACCCCTACGGCGCAATACCATTTCCAGATCGCTTGAACGCTCGAGTGTGCTTCTAGAGCACATCTTTCAGTCAAAGCTGTCAGGGTACAATCGAGTTCGGCGTCGTCTAACATTAACTCCATAATGCGCCATGTATATGATTCTTACGCAGGAATGGTGGAAAGATGTACTTCAAATAATGCTTTCCCAGTGCAAGCAGATGCGCTCCGACGGTTTAGAAAGGTCGTTTTGGCGCTGGACGCCCACAGAATTTTCATTCAACTTTTGTTGCTCTTGACTTCATCCTCCTTCCTCTTAGATCGGGTTGGAAAGAAAGTAGTGATAAATTGGAGGCAGAATTTTTGTTGCGGCTGTCTGTGTCTCAAAGGAAGCCTCTGGTTCCTTTTAGATGTCACCTCGTCTTTCTGAGTTATTGCCATCCAAATGACGCTTGAAGGCGATTCCTGCGACCGCATTTCATATGTATTATAATACAGTTCATTAATAAAATTGCCGTGCGCCTGCCGCAATAAGACCCTCTTTATTGCAATTGACGCGATCACTGGACGAAAATAAGTTGGCCAAGATCACTTGTATTGCAAAACGAGACGATACACTGAGAAAAAAGGTGAGAGGCCGGAAAACGACGGGCGAGAGAGAGTCGCTACGACACGTGCACGAGACGGGTATGGGCATTGGGCGCCAGTGGGCCTGAAACCGAAGCAACCTGCGCGCTGGTTACCAGATTACAAGTTTTGCGTATAGTACAGCCTCTGTGGGTGCCTACCTGGTCATTAAGCACGTTTGAAAGACCAGTCGGCTCACCGGCTGACGCCGGCGTGCCTCCTTCTGTGATACGGCCCTGCTTCGCCGCGCTTACCTTTTTCCACATGTTTATACCCAACTGATATGCTGCTTTTCTTTGATCTGAACTGATGACTAACGCTCCTTGACCAATAAGATCGAATGCATTTACGACGACCGATGGTTAAGTGCATGGCTGCCGATGCACTGAAGCTCAGTAAAAGTAGGCAGCTCGTGCTTGAAGGCACGCACAGTACACTGTGTATTCACATGCAGTACACTGTGTTAATTTAAGCACGTCTAGGGTCTCTATACACCGCAGACACACTCAACTATCATTGTTTGTTTCTTCCTCCAACGACGTTTTGTGATCCCTGAAGTCGCTCAGGTCCAGATATAAAATTTCGCAGCGAGCACAGCCCATCTCGAGTACGCCCCGCCCATTTCGTGTATGTCTCCTCTTTTCAATGGGACAGCCGTTTGCTAACCCTAATCCGCTCTTCTCCCATCTCGGAACTGCTCCGTAGCTGAACTGTAGACTTTTTCAGTGGGACCGCTAACTTCCAAAGTATGCCTCGTCCACTGTGGGCGGGTCAGAGCACATCGCAGATATGGCGAACTCTGTGCAGATATTGGGTTGGCACATAAGTACTTTCGTCTTTTTTCAACCGGAAATTTCGTTCTAAAGATGAAATGTTTTGCTAGCAAGCTTGATATCATCTGATAGGAAATTTCACGTAGTTTTAGAATATTGATCGAAACGGCTTCGGTTGAGGGAATAATTTTTGTGGATTTTTTAGTCGTTGAAGTTGAAAGCGAAGTCGGCGAAAATTAGCACCTTCGACAACTGCCTCTATTTACGTATAGTCGAAGTGCTAAAATCGCTTAAGCTGCTCCATACATTTGAAAGGTCGAGCTAGAAGTTCCAGCAAGGGAATCTCACTAGGACGCTTTGGAACGAATTTCAAGAATTTTGAAGTTACCAACCTTCACCTCGCCGATATTGGGCAGCTCACGTCTGTTCCACCTGAAATTTTATGCTAATATTTGAATGTTTCGCTGATATGTTTTGCATGTTCTGATAGCAAATTTCGTGCTCTATAACACTGCTATAGAAATCTGTTCTT
>MU936065.1:0-17258 GCA_036418165.1 Cooperia oncophora
CTGTCAACTACCGAACCTTGAAAAGAGCTGTTTGACACACTCGGGCTCAGACAACACCACTTCTTTCTGAGTTGCTTGTGAGGCATCACGACACCGCTTTACTATCTCACTCCGAAAACTTCAAACGCTATTGACACCCACTGCGTCGAAAGACCCGGCTCCGAAAAGAATGTCATGTTTGTAGTTCGACCTTTGGTCACTTTCACATGAAAGGAAAAGTCCCCCTATTCGTAGTCACGACCATAAATAGCTGCAATTCATGTAAAGAAATGGTTAGGTTCCGTTCATACTTGCGGCAGCGTTGAACGGTGTTTGCCAACATACAGTAGCTTCAGGAGTGGAGAATATGGGGAAGCAAGAGGGCAGCAGACAGCTGGATTAGGCGTCTTGGAATTACGGATTGTACTACTGCATCGTACAACTGCTAAAGCACAGAATTATGCAATATTGATGTACGGTGTAGTGTGATGGTACGGGCGCGCACACACCGCAGTTTCACGACGCCTAATCAGCCGTCTGCTACTCTCCTTTTTCCGCACATTCTCCATTCCTGGACGCTGCTGTACGCTGGCAAATGCTGGTGGACGCTGGCGTCCGCTAGATCGCTACCTATATTTTCCTAGTCCCTTTAGACGCTGGTTGATGCCCGTGGACGCTGATTTACGCTAGATCGATATCAGCACTTTCCTAGCCGCTGGCACTGGCGCCCGCTCGAAACGCTGCCGTACCGTATACCTGTGGGCGCTGCCGCCAGCTATGAACGTAGCCTCGCGAAGTTTCTCG
Organism: Cooperia oncophora; assembly: GCA_036418165.1. Lineage (NCBI taxonomy): Eukaryota > Metazoa > Nematoda > Chromadorea > Rhabditida > Trichostrongylidae > Cooperia > Cooperia oncophora. Next base: position 784 of record MU936065.1, read on the forward strand.
AGGTGTTAGTCTAATATTGCTATCTAATGATAAACTCTTGCTCTCTTGTGAATGTATTGCCCAATTCCGAAACTAGAGATACCTGCACTACCGTGATTATCAGCCCAGGAATATTGACCGAACCGAGATTTTGAGAGCTTCCATGATAAACCCGCCAACGTTTGACTCGCACATATGAGTGAGCTACATGAGGTTTTCAGGATCCACAACGATTCCCCAATTCGCTTATTTCTAACGAAGGATCCTTTACACAGAGCGCCTGGACGGGAATCAGCAGAAGCAGTCCTATGAAGACTCGTATCAGATTTTTGACTCAGTTGCAAGATGTGAGTATACTTTCAGATTTGGCTTCCTATTTCTCAACTACCATGAAAGTGCTATGAATTATGGACTGCCTGTGGGGAATGATTTTTTTCTTTCAAAATGTAAAACAGTTCGCCATGTCTCAAAAGTCTGGATTACTTTTTCATTCATCCGCTTAGAGAATTCCTAATCTGTTGAAAAATTTCAAGAATACGGCTGATTTCCCTCTTATTTTTAACGGTTTTCCGGTAGTGGTCACACGTGTCATCGGCCACTCGCATACCAATTTGGGATCTGGGGCTCGTTGTAATTGTGCTTGTTTTTATGTAATGTCCATAGTGGTCGCGATTGTTTCAGTAACTCTTAGTGGGAATGTGAAAGAAGTTCAGAAAGCGCGATCTGAAACGAAACGATCGAAGACCGTTTCTGCGCTGCTATAGTGCTGACTTTTCAACTATAGTTTTAAGGCAGCCGATTCGCAACCTTCTCTGTCTCCTCTGTGTTGGATCCTTGTTACTGTTTGTCCTCACTTATACTGTCATGGTTTTTCTTCAATCGATTCGATTTTTTACGTTGTGCCTGTAGAGAGTACCATATCAAGGGCATACTCGCTCTCAAGCATCTCGTAGTCGCCTTCCTTAGTTCAAGCTACGTTGGGCCGAGAGTCTCTGATGTTTTTCTTTTCTCACGGTTTCACAGTAAAGTAATGCGAGCCGACGGCTACACCCCTCATAAGTGCCAGTTCTGACGCCTCCTTAGTAGTTGTCCCGCTCACCGAAACTCTAAAGCAGTTTCCTGTCAAACTTGGGTTTTCACAGTGCTTTTCTTTTGTTTCAGTATTATTAGCTTGGCGGGAAAGTTCTGTCATTATTTGAACCCTAAAATATTGCCTAATTTACTTGAAGAGCGTTAACCGGTAATGTGAGCATTTATACATCAAAGAATGGTCTTTCTATTGGTATCACTGGCTTCACTCCTGCTTCTCCTTATTGTGCATATGAACAAGAATGTTATCCGCTACCTCTGGCACCGACCCCTCCAAGCGCTTCCTCATAACTCTTTCTTCTACCGCCCTGGCGCCAGCATGACAGCTGTTGATGCCGAAATAATGGAGCTGCATAAGGACGATGTCTACGATTATTGGACAATCTTCCACGACGCTAAAGCTTCAGAGCCGCAGCCTACAGTTTGAATGACGAAGTGAGGTTTGGGTATACCTGTGAACTTAGCCTGAGGGAGCTGTGGGTCGGTAAACTGCTGGACGAAGAAGCCGTCCTTGGTCGATCCGTATGCAAAGCAGCTACGAGAGCTGAGGCGAATCGCCGATCAGAGGGAAAAGATTTCTGCCGGTCCCGTCCGCACAGTCCGTCTTCAACGTGATGGTGCAGCCCACTCCGTCCAAAAAAGTTCGAGCCGAACTTCATGCAAAAGAGCTGGATGGCTCTCCCCCTGCACCGGTGTACCCCAGACATTGCTCATTCTAACTGCTAGTTACCTCTCGGACATAACCGTTATATGGCCGAGAAAACCTCCACGACTCGAGCCCAAGTCAACATTGAGATGATATCCAACATTGCGTCGTGCCAGCCTCCATTGTGAAGCGATGGCATCCACGAAGTGCTCTAAAACTGGCAGGGATTCCGCAATGACATTGCTGCAATGTCATTGCGGAATTAATATGTATATAATTTTGATCTTGTACGCCTCTCTATAAAAAGAAAGCCTAGTTTGAAAAAATGTGACAGAACTTTCCCGCCAACCCAATACTTTGGATGATGCGAAACAAAAAACGATTATAAAGCTACAAGGGGCAGGATATCGCTTCACTGACATGAAACGAGCGACGCTTAAGTAGATTAACCCCACGTGTCAGACAACTCCTATAGTGAAGAGCTTGCTTAGGCTATTCTCCATAGTTTTTTTTCGCTCTTTTCTCACCTGGTGAGTTACTCAACAATCAAACACTTGTAATGAAAGTCATCGTAAAATATATATGCATCGCGAGGTTTTGTCTTAAGTAGCAAGATTATGGAAATCAGGTTTGATAACCCGTGGGCGCTATACAGCGTAAAAAGTATGTAGGCGGGGGACGGTAGTGGGTGAAGGGTTTTTTGTCTTCGCTTCATATTCCATAAGCACATCCACGGAACTTTTTTTGTTATTAATCAAATTCTAGTTGACGGAAATGCGAATCAGTGATCCTTTCAGAGAGGTGTGCTAGGCGACTTTTCTCGTTTTGTTATTGCTTCCCTGAATTCGCCAAAGATTGAAAAAAATTTCCGTGGCATCTGCTCATGTTTAACATGTATATGAGACGCATGCTGTTATAGACAATCCATGAGAGCATAAATCTAGGTATTTGGATCCTTAAGAGCAGTCAAAAATGCTCCCAATGCCATTTCGGCATAATCCGGAAAGTCAAACCTGCCGAAAATCGTTGTCTCCGAAAAATAGACCAGAAGGTAGCAAGGAACTAGGGCAGATCCTCAGATTGTCACGAATGTCCTACTTTAGCTTGCCTCATTGCATTACTCCTACACTTCGAAAAGTCTCGTCACCGTTTACATCTTCATCCTTGTCTGTTTCGATCTGTGGTCGAACTACCTGCATGATGTTTCTTTTACGCATGCAACAGCGCATTATGTGATTCAATGGTTTTGACAGAGTCTGTAGTTCTTGGAAGAAATGTGAAGTATTCGAAATGTTAAAATTTTTCTTGATGCGGTGCGTACAGTGAACACAAGGAACTGCGAATCTTTTCGTTCGTTTGTTCGTTCATTTGTCCAGAAATTCGATTCTTCCTGAAGAGCAATTCGGAGAATGGATCAAGGCTCGAATGGATAGGCGGGACAAACTGTAGTGTGTACCGGATGTATTCCCGGTGATTCGATCAAGTATGACACCGAAATGACCACCTTCTGCCGAGTAGGTAGGACAAAAGACACTGTTCACGAAAAACAATTTATTAAACGAATACTTTACAATGAAAGAAACGGCAACCAAATCAAATGAACAAATAAAGCGAATAATGAAGTGGATCTTAGGAAGGTTCAAATAAGGGGGTGAGGGAGCACCGCGACTCGGCGGTCAAAACAGATCGAAAAAAATGAGGCATGTATTCCACGCATCCGCAACTCTTATATACTCCTAATTCCCGCCAAGATCACGGCGCTTCCGGGGGCCTCTCAATGACCTGCCCTCCCACATGCCTCCCCCCTCTGAAGCTGCTGCCCTCAGCAGTGGGATCTCGTTCCTCTTGAGCTCGGGCAACGGAACCAAACCAGCTACCCTTTTCCTTATACCCTCATACAGAGCCTTAGCGCATGCCACAGTACAATCGGAGCTGTAAAAAGAAATGACAGCTTCGGGGGCTCCGATCTCACAAAAAACTGTGCCATTCTCAATTTTTGAATTGGAAGCTTTGAAAAACTGTCCTGCCCCCGCCTTTTTTTCCAGGGCGTTATCTATCAGCCTCCAGATATCAGCCATTTTTTCCACATATCCAAATTTTTCGCAACTACAGGGGGCCAGGCTGATATCACACGACCTCCTCTTTCAAAATGCATTTGACAGGCTTTCACGATTTCCATTATCTCATCTTGCTTGCATTTCGCATTCATCGGCCAGACGATCACCCAAATCGCATGCGTCTCGAACTCGTTGAGTACTTCTCTCAACTGGCCAAAACTCGCGGTCACTCTCGTTGAGATTCCTCGTTTGGGACCGTCCTTTTCCAAAAGCGCCGCACTCGCCGGTGCTGCGAAAGCTGTTGAGCCCTCCTTGATGGGCCGTCTCGCCCTCTCCTCCAGTTCAATTTCCTTTTTAACTTTCTTCAGTGCCACATCATAGGTCTTCTCGAATCCATAGTTGTCGATCTTCTCGTGCTTACTGATTCCTTCTGTGACACAAACGAATTCCGTCCAATCGAGACACTTTTCGTAGGCCAGGCGAAGAACTTTCTGCAGTGCTTCCTCATCCAAACAGACTGCTCCGTCCTTCCAGAATTTTATCTTCGAGGCCATGTCGATATCCGATCTGATGAAGATACTCGCTGCACGCCATGCGTTCCACAACGTTCCCATTGGTTTCTTCGCGAAAGCGCCGGGCAGCTGCAATCCACGGAGTTCCTCTAACTTGAATCGTCCTTCAGACATTCCATCCTTGCCACACCAGTATTCGAATGTCCTGGGTCTCCACCTTCTGACTTTATGTGTGCGCCGCTGCTGAAACAAAAACTATTTATTCTATTGACCTTAACTCTTGATTTTGTTCCTTTTCTACCCCTATGTAACCGTATCTATTCGATCATCCGGAATGCAGGATGGGACCACTCTCAGCGCATCAAACTGCACCCGAATCGGCTCTGAGTTTTCACCTATTCTCGTAATAACTGCCGAGTTATCGCTCGTCTCAATAACTCTAAAGGGTCCAGCCCACTCACACGCTAGTTTTGGGTGGGAGCTCATTGCCTTCTCCCTTGGGGACAGCATATACACGCGGTCCCCCACTTTTGCGAGCTTATTCTCATCCACGCCATTTCTCTTATCATAGTCTTTCTTCATCTTCTCCCTTACACGCTCATTATAATCCTTTATCCGGTCATGGACCTCCGCTACCGACTGCAACAATTGCACTTTATAGTCCTCCTTATTCCTCGAGTCCATCATATACCAAGATATGCTCCATCTTGAGATCACCGTGAGTGCAATTGGGTATCGGATTCCATGCAAAATAAAATAAGGACTCTCTCCTGTTGCCTGGTGGGGAGTCGTGTTATACGCGAACATGCAGAATGGTAACCTTACGTCCCATTCCATCGGCACTACCGTACTTCGCCTTAGCATGGCTACCACCGTCCCATTCAATCGTTCCGTTATGCCGTTTTCCCTAGGATTGTAGCCTTTTGTCAAGCGTTCTATACGCGTAATCCTAGTCAACTCCTCCATGATTTTATTCTCGAATTCTCCACCCCTGTCCGATAAGATTGCTTTAGGCCAGCGGCATCCTTCCGCTATCCATCTCACAAAGAGCGTTTTCGCAATCGTTTCTGCCGACTTGTCCGCTACAGGGTAGGCTGCTGCAAACTTCGAGAAATGGTCGATGACGGTAATCGCATACCGATTCCCACTCGACGTCATCCCCAATTCTAAAACATCCACACCGACAACTTCATAGGGTTTCGAAGTGACTATCGGCTTCAATGGGGGTGTTGCCCGTGACTTAGCGTTGTGTACAAAACATCGTTGACACTCTCGTGTCCACTTATGGACATCTCGTGCCATGGCTGGCCAAAAAACTTGCTTCCTCAGTTTTAGTCAACCCTGTGTTGCCACTAAAAATGCCCTGCAAACGTTCCTGCGTGGGCTTCGTGAAAAACTTCGTAGCGGGCGCTTCTTGGTACCACATATACCAAACTTCCCTCATTGGTGTACATTTTTAGATCCCCATCTTCTATTACGAAGTCCGCCACATTCACCGGATTCCGTATCCCTGGCATCGTCACGACGTCAAGGCTACGCCCACTTCTTATCACGTGGAATATAACAGCTCTTTCTCTAATTCCGTCATCCACTTGGTCTTCTCTTTGGCGTTAATGGTATTAACCACTGCCTCGTTGAGCCCGTGCTCAGACTCCGAATCGTTCCACTGTACAGCCCCTCGACTAAGCGCGTCTGCAACCACATTTGTCTTCCCTTTCACATACCTTATCTCGAGATTATACCTTTGAATCTCCAGAGACCAACGCAAAACTCTGGCCGACACATTCGTCCTGTTGAAAAGTGCAGTCAGTGGCTGATGGTCTGTCAGAACCACTGTGGGAAGTCCATAGATGAACATGTGAAACCGCCTGACCGCGAACACTACCGCTAAAGCCTCCAAATCCGTCACGTGATACCTGCGTTCTGCCTTGCTGAGCCCTTTCGACGCAAAGTAAACCGGATGAAGATTGCTGTCGTCCCCCTCCTGGGACAGCACGGCTCCCAACCCCGACGTTGAGGCGTCTGTGCATATCACAAACGGTCGAGAACCGTCTCTGGCCTTTGCTATATTTGGCTGCATCAACACTGGCGACGTTGATATCATCTTCTTAACACTGTCGAACGCCTCCTGATGCTCGCGATGCCATTCCAAAGCCGTCTTCGGAGACGTGAGAGAAAACAAACATCCTACTCGCTTCGCGAACCCCAAACAGAACTTGCGATAGAAGGATGCCATCCCTAAGAAAGTCCTCAGTTCCTTCACGTTCACCGGAGCCTTGTAACTCGTGATTGCTTCCACCTTCTTTGGGTCCATATGGATACCTTGCTTATCCACGACATGCCCCAAGAAATGTACCTTACTTTGCATCAGCACACACTTCTGCGCTTTCAATCTGAGCCCTGCTTCCTGCAGCTTCGCACACACTTGTTTGAGTAGCTCTATATGCCTTTCCCGCGTTTCCGTACAGACTATTATATCATCAATGTAACAGAAAACTTCAGTTCCAAGAAGGTCACGCAACACCGTATCCATTAGTCTCTGGAACACAGGCGGACTGGTGCTTAATCCGAAAGGAGTCACACGAAATTGGAATAGTCCTTCCGGCGTAGTGAACGCTGATTTCTCCCGTGCCTCAGCCGTGAGTGGGATTTGCCAGTATCCACTACAAAGATCCAAAGTCGAGAAATACGATTTACCCGACAAACTTTGCAATACTGCGTCTATCGTGGGTAAAGGGTATGAATCAAGCTTAATTTTCTTATTTAACTCGCGGTAGTCCACGCATAATCTGAGACTGCCATCTTTCTTCTCCACCAAAACAATGGGAAAAGCCCACTCTGAACTACTTTTTTCTATCACTTTCCTCCTTTCCAAATCTTCTAGGAGCTCTCTAAGTTTCTTTCTCATGCCCAGTGGAACGGGCCTTGTTTTCATCTTAACTGGTCATTAATCACCTATCACTTTGTACTATGTTCATTTTCTACCACATTTGTACCTGTCAGCTCCCTGTCATTTACTGAAAAGGCTTCAGGGAACTCGTCTAAAACTGACTCAACATCTTCGCTCAACGTTTCTACACTTGACGCCTCCTTAATCTGTTCTAGCAGTAAAATTCGCCTCTGCTCTGGACTCATATCAGGGATGTACTATCCAGCATGAGCGGGTTCACATCTTCCCAACCCTCACGCCATTTCTCTGTCCCCCACTGACCTATCACGTCTCCTTCTCTACAGATCATGGGCTCATCGCTATCGTTCACCACGGATACATCTACACTTCGACCTTTGATGGTATACACACCTGCAACCATCCCAGTCCTGTGTGGCCAAATGAGGTGGGGGCGCGATCTCCCTCAATAACCGTGCCCCTCACATCGAGCCGACACAATCGCTGCACTATGCGGGGTAATGTACGCCCTCCTGGCTACTATTACCTTTCTTGAGGACACCCTGTCCTTATCCGGATCTAGCTCTGGTGATATATGCACGTTCACGCCTAACTGGTCTAAGGAGTTTGTACCCAGTAATATCTCTTTTTCATTGACATCCATAATGTGGAAAGACACTTTGGCTTTTCTACCTCCTTCTAATTCTACTGTAATCTTCACAGCTCCCATGAACTCCATGCGATTACCTGATGCGTCATACACTGGAACCATGTCTGAATTAGAAATCATCTCTAAACTGTCCACGTCAAAGCCACTTCTTTGTGCCTGTGCCAGCACAGCTATTGGTACTATGCTAATCATTGAACCCGTATCAAGCACGGCGCGCACCCGAGCCGACAACATGTTGACCCATGCTGAGCATATCTCACCTATTAAGGGTCCACTCATGTCGCCGTTGGCTCTTATGCCAAGGCTCCGCGCACTCTTGATCAACCCTGTCATGTTTTTACGGTTCTCTTCCGACTCACTTGTCGTATTGTTGGACGTATCCACTATCTGGTTAACGCGGGGTCTCCTCCGTGGACAATCCTTCCCAATATGCCCTATCTGCTGGCAGTTGTAGCATCTTCTTCTATCGCTGCCTCCTTCGCTACGACCTCCCTGTTCTCTTTCAGCGTGACCCCTAGTCCCACCATTCCGAACCTCCTCACTGGGTCTGGAATGCCTCATCTCGCTTCTGCTGGCCCCCTGCTTGGGCCCGTCATTCAAATTGACTTCGCTATGCCCTCTGTCCTGGACAGGGTTTTAGCTCGAGCTCTCGCTTCCTCTCTTCTTGATGGTACGCGGCTGACCTCCTTTTCCATCCATCTCTGCGCGTGCCCACTCTCGGAGTCCATATCGCCTTTGACTGCTCTATGCTCAGAGCCAACTGCTTGACGGAGTCATACGCCTCAGTGGGGTCTACCCTGTGTAGCGTGCTCAGTAGGTGGACGTGCTCTGGCCAATCCGTCAAATTGTCCAGAAGTATCTGAGCGTACTCAAGCGATCTATCTTTTATGCTACAAGAGGGGTTAGCCTGTCGACCAAGTTTCTCCAGTGCAAGACAAAAATCCGCAACACTTTGATCCCATCTCCGCCTTAAGGTTCTTAGCTCGGCCAGTGCCCTCAATCGTCCCGCCGTTGAATCGTTTGCCAATAACTTCCTTAGTTCTTCCACTACTGTCTCGAAACTTTGCTCTCTTACATTCCTAGGTAATGAAAGAAAAACGCTTTTGGCCCTGCCTTCCAGATGATCGTCAACCATAATGTCCAGTAGAGTCTGATCATCAAAAATAACAGTCCTATACTTTCGTTTAAATCGTCTTATGAACTCTTCAAAATTGTCGCCCTTATTCCCCTTGAATATCCCAGGGCTTATGCATGCATTGGCTTGAATGTATGCCATAAAGTTTAAGGCATCCTGACCTGATGTGCCGCTTTGTCGTCCCGATATCTCCGAATGCTGCCTCGAGGCTGGCGCGTAAGCTGCTCCAATCGGTGACGTCCGACTTCTCCGTGGCAGAATCTGAACAAAGTCTCTGTTTGATGAAGAGCTATCCTGTTACTCCTATCCATTGACCGACCTTCATCGTGCTCGGTGTCCATCTTTCCTTCATTTCCATTGAGCTCGTTGCTGCTTCGAATGTTCCTCCTCGAAGCCTGGACATCTCATGCCCTACCACACTCGCTCTTATGTCTTCCAATATTGTACACGCCCGGCTAGTATGGCTGTACAAAATTTCCATCAACTGGTTTCTATACTTCCCGGCTATACGTGCCTCCGATAGCTCCTCTTCAACCCGTAACGGTAAACTGCTTAACCGTCAGTTCCTCCCATGACCTTAGTCCAACTCATTCTGCTTATCGCAACCTTCAATCTTGATCACTAAACTTGAGGCGGACCCTTCTCTCCATTACATCGCCCTCCGCCGGCGGGTTCTCATCTTTCTTCATTATTCTTGTGCAATAGACATATGTGTTATTTCGATCAATATCACGAATTGTCAATATCACGACGCCGAGTTTTATCGCGAAGATATCGATCGATAACACGCAATAATGAACACCACAAAACACAGTGTACCGCCTTACACCTCACTCTTGTAAAGGCTTCTCACTTCCCTGGACGGCTTACTCTGCGTCCCTGCCCTCTTGGGGTTCCCTCTCTTGGCCCCTAGCCAACAAGAGATCACCTTTTCCCGAAAGTTCCCGGCGAGTCCCTGCTTGATTCGCCTCCTCTACCAGCCCTAGGACGGCTTACTTCGCGTCCCTGGTCTGACTCCTGCTGTTCACTATCTGAACAGCTTCTATCAATATGGAGCTGGGGGTCGCCTTTCCTGATCACTTGTCGGCGATTCTCAAACTTCCCCCACGCTGGTTCTCCAGTTCGGCTTATGCGGTCCCCTTTGACCGTTCTCTGTCTTCTATGTGCTACCACGCAGCCAGTCACAATCGATTCGACTTGATCGGTTCGGCCCCCATGTACCGGATGTATTCCCGGTGATTCGATCAAGTATGACACCGAAGTGACAGTTCTGCGAGTAGGACAAAGACACTGTTCACGAAAAACAATTTATTAAACGAATACTTTACAATGAAAGAAACGGCAACCAAATCAAATGAACAAATAAAGCGAATAATGAAGTGAATCTTAGGTAGGTTCAAATAAGGGGGTGAGGGAGCACCGCGACTCGGCGGTCAAAACAGATCGAAAAATGAGGCATGTATTCCACGCATCCGCAACTCTTATATACTCCTAATTCCCGCCAAGATCACGGCGCTTCCGGGGGCCTCTCAATGACCTGCCCTCCCACAAGTGAGCGAGTGCGCTCAGTGGAAGGTGCTCGCATTAGGCTTTTGCTTCGAACCCTTTCAAACCCTCTTGATTAGTAAAGTTTATCCTCACAACGTTGACAAGACAAAGCAATTATTCAAAGGCACATCAACGAAAGAAACTTTGAGATGGTACAAGGTGCGGGTAAGACAGAGCAATAAGTGAGCTGATACAAAGCACATGAATGAGCAGTAGTTATGAATATGACAGGGCCTCTCTCTGGAGATGGCACATGATAGGGCTATAAGACCGGAAGCTGCACTCGATCCTTGAAGCATAACCACATATGAAGGCATGCGCACGCCGTATCCTCCCGTCTCGGACATTAAAACCGAAGAAGAGTAAGGGAAGGAACGAGCTCGACCATTGTACCCTAACGCACTGATCTCATGAAGCGGGCAAAGTCGTGCGGTGGAACAATATACCGCTGTTCCGTGGAGGAGGGTGATCATCAAGCTGAGAGCACCGCATAGCGCGGGGTTTGAATTGTGAGGAGCAAGTTGATGTACACTTCATATCACCGCGATCCGTCGGGTCGCAATCGGCGGTCCTTCGGTGTTTCCAGCATTGGTTGTTTCCATTCTGAATCGGTCGCTACCTGATCGCCATTGGTAGAGCGAGAAAAACGAGCGCGGTCTCGAACCTCGAATCACGCCGGCTCCGACAGTCCGCAATGATGACGATTATACATCCCGATTTAGACATGACGCGCGTTCGAGAAGCGACCCACTACGAAACAGGCGCTGATGCTATCCCACGCTGAATCATCGGTTGGGGGGAGCTCCTGAACGCTAAGCGATTTTCATCCTAGATTTGATGAGTAATGGTCTGAATGAGGGGCACCAGGAACTTAAAATCGCTGGCGCGAACAGCGTGAGGGCTGCTTGCTTAGATCGACTCTCTGGAGCTGCCGATTCCTCTACATTGACACCTGAAACAGAAGAGACATTAAAAGTAATGACGCTGCAGAGTCACCTTGCGCGGTGGCCTCTGACGTGTTCACAGGAAGGAGCGTTCACTCGTCGTCCTGAGAAGATGAGACTTGAGTCTGACACTCTGTCTCAGCTGCATTGCAGCTGGGAAAATTATTCTGGGTATCGGCCGCATCGTGGCAGGAAGAGGAATAGCTGGACACATCGTCCACGGGCGGCCGGCTCCGGCGAAGGGTTTAGCCGTCCACAAAGTTGAGCATAAGGAAGTTTGCGTCTACGGAAGTTTTCTGAAATGGGAAAACTAAATGATGAAGTACGGAGCCAAGAGACAGCTTTTGCGAGGAAACAAAAACAGTCATAGCGGAAAGAAGCGGTGTAGGAGAAAAACAAGTAAGCAATCAAGGAGTAGAAGCAAAATACGTGTGATTGAGCCGAAACAACCATTGTGGTTGCTTTAGCTACTCAGTGAAAGAAAAAGGCGGCGATGGCGTTCGCCGAGTTGGAGTCAACACTGCGATCAGGCGAGACGAATGTTTTGAATGATTGCATGGAAGAGCCATGACGACTGTGTGAGCGCCATGACGAAGTGAAATTTCTGGCTAAAGGATCAAGCGATCATATGGAAGATCGTCGTGACCTGAAAGTATTACATGAGTAAGCTGGTAAAGTGGGCTGGGATGAGTCCAGGTGAGGTCCCGTATGTTGACGACCTACGACATTTTCGTCTGTGGCGTACGCGGCCCTAATGCTAATTGCTCGACCTCTGGCGACAAGGGGTCGTGAAAACAGGACCAGGGAAGGATGGTAGGTCGAAGTGGCCATTTGAAATGAAATGTATACCGGCTGAAAGGTCTTCGGACGGGAATTACGAAACCGTCTTCCATATCTGCTGCGGACCTCCCAGAAAGAAGTTACGGAGCTTTTTAGGGGGAGAATATTTGCACAGTACGAATTGGCGGCGTGAAGGCTGACGCGATCGTGGCAGACTAGTGAAGCCATTGCGAACGATTTCATGGAGATCACTTCTGGCTGAAGAGATTGTCATACGAGCCGAAAACTTCCAGCAGGTGCGAAACCACTTTGGGATAGACATCATTCAACACTATGTGAGTGATGAATGAAGGTTTTGCCCATCGCGATCTCCAGCATGATTGCCACATCAACGCCACTTCATATGAAAGCATTTTCCCCACTATACTCATCTTCGTGCACAACTTCGTGCGTTCGGATTCGTTTTCCAGTCATGTCGTTTGGAGAATAAAGTCATTTGAAGGCAAAATCTTTCGTTGGAATGCACTTTTGTTGTGTATGCTTTTCAAATCAAAGAAAGAAGAAGTCAACAGCCAGAAAATGTTCTCCATGGAATCGTTCGCAATGGCTCCATCAGTTCAGAAACATTACGTCACGACATTATCAAGCGCAAGAAGTATGCAAAACCGCTTTGGACTACAAAGATACCGCTTTCGAAAAAATGCAAAAAAGCATACCTATCAAGGATCCAAATCCTCGACCAGCTGTTCTTGAGCCCTGGACATATCCACTTGGCCATGCTGCCACGTTCGAGTCGGCCTTACGCCGCCATTTCGTACTGAATGCGAATATTCTCCCCTAAAAGCTCCGTAACTTCTTTCTGGGAGGTCCGCAGCAGATATGGAAGACGGTTTCGTAATTCCCGTCCGAAGACCTTTCAGCCGGTATACATTTCATTTCAAATGGCCACTTCGACCTACCATCCTTCCCTTGTTAGCTTGGTTCATATGGACCCGTTTAGATGTTGACAGACGAGGAAATGCTAGCGATAGTGAGATGACGGGGGTCGAATCGAATAAATCGAAAATGACCCAACCAAAGGTATCGCAGACCTTAGAGGGGATTTAGGTGAGCGTTCAAACCGTTGCTTGGATTTGAGCCGCTGGCGGTCATTGAACTGAGCTGCAGAGCGACATGCCGCTATGTCGTAACCAAGTTTCCAACCTATAAACCAGCCTCTTCCTGAAGGGAAATGACCTCGGGAGTAGTGTCGAATCAGGAGATCGAGTTGAGTATTGTCCCGACCATACATAATGAAGGAGGGGGTTATTCACACTGGCATCTACGGAGTTATTGAACACGGACGCTTATGCTGCTACGTATTTGTCCCAGTCCAGCTGATTCTCGTTCATATTAGCACGAAACACGAGGTGTAATGTAGCAGAAATGGGCTCGCAAGCGCCGTTTCCTTCATGGTAGTATGGGGTACAAAAGTACCCGCTAATGCTTAGAAGACGTCCGATTTCTGCCATAACCTCGCCCTTGAAGTAAGAGCATTATCGGAAATGAGTTGAGTCATAACTGAGAATGCACTCAGAGACGATGGCGTGCTCCACCATCACCGCGGTGCAGTCTGGAAGTGGGGGGGGGGGCGGCAATAACATACTCGGAAAAATGGTCGACCATAGCCAAAATATATTTGTTACCTGCCTCGGAGGTGTGTAGCGGTCCAGTGAGGTCAACATACACCTTGTCGAAAATGGCGCCGCTGACAACTGGGATGAGTTTTTCTTGGTTCATCCGGTTGGGGCGTTTACGCTGGCAGGATTCACAGGCACAAACCAATGCGGAGACGTCCTCAGCCATGTGGGGCCAGGAGTGCTCGCAGTAGATTTTGGCTAGAGTTTCCCTCTAATTTGCGCACGCACAACGATCGAGTTATGAAAAGCGCAGTCGAAAATTATGGATAAGGCATGCTAGATACGAGTTGGCCTATGTGCATAAACAGATATCACAACTTCATCGTGCAGATGGTTCTTTGACGACGAACACCACTAGAAGCCATTGATACCGCCACTGCGTTTTACAACGAGCTCACCCGATCCTCTGAAGGAACTTTTGTCTACTCGAAACTGGCCCGTTGGGATGAAGGAACTTTTGTCTACTCGAAACTGGCCCGTTGGGACGGCCGGTTACTGCAGACGAACTCTGTAAAGCATGCCGTGGCATTCGTGGAAACACTGCATCTGGCCCTGACGGAATCCCATCCAGTGTAACGAAGTATCTGGTCCCCATGTGTGCAAACGATCTCGCAACCGAACTCAACCAATTTTTCGAACTCAACCAGTTCCCGGAAAGTTTCGTTAAGGCTAAAACCATCCTTCTCTATAAAAAGGGTGACCCTTCCAACATCGGCAACTATAGACCAATCTCCTTATTGTCAACGCTCTTCAAAGTTCTCACCCGTGCACTGGCTCATCGTGTGGAAGAAGAGTAATGAGCTCCATACCCATTGAGCAAGCTGGATTCAGGCGCGGCTTCTCCACCCGTGACCATGTTAGTTCGTCAATCTGTTGATGGAAAAATGCCGCGGATGGAAGAAGCCACTTCATTCACTGATTATCAAAAAGAATTCGACACTATCGAATTCAATGCTATCTGGAGAGCATTAGCTAAATATGGAGTAGACGACTGCACGATTCGAATTCGATTCGTTAAAGCAACTCTATGCTGCAGGCCGATCATTTCTGGTCTTCAGTACGACAGAGAAGATGATCGACATACAACGAGTGTTCGACAAGGTGATTCACTATCTCCATTGCTGTTCATTCTAACACTCCATTCCTGCCTTGACGACATTGACTGGGAGGATCAAGGATACCCCATTGGTCAACATCGTCTCAATTACCTCGCATATGCTGATGATCTTTTTCTGTGCTCTCCAACTATTGATGGATTACAAATAACTGCTCAATAAGCTCATTAGAGCGACTAAAGAGGCTGGTTTAGAAGTAAGACCAAATAAGACCAGAAAGCGCTAGTACCATCGTTCGTCTACCTGGGTCAAGTCTTTTGTGTTCCTGAAGACCGCGGGCAGGAACTTAGTATAGGATCAGCTGGGCTTGAAACATCCACGGAAGACTCAGAACTCCAGGAAAGGTCAACAGGTCAGCCTGGCCATTTCCAATGAGCTGCACACCGTTGTACGCGTCTTGGGACAGTGAACTCAAATCTACCTTCAGAATTTGCGGAACGATTCTCTGAACGGAGTTATGGAGGGTTTTATCCCCGCGTGGTTGTTTCACATGCTATCGCGAGGAAACGTGGAAGCGTCTTCATATACACGTATGGAGTCCACTTGAAACGTGGCAGTAGAGCGCAACGGATAGCGAGCGGGTTTACTAGGCGAGACGTCGTAGGATCGGTTCTCGGCAGGGCGTTCTTTTTGCATTTGTCCAAGAACATGGCCGACAAAGCTTCTAACATCTCTGCTCGCCTGCACTATCCTGTAAGGAAACTGCGACCAGTTTTTTCGAAAGTGTAGACCCATTGTGGCCTGAAAGAGTGCTTGTGCTTGCCCCTCGTAGTACATGTCACAAGGGTTTTTGCAATGAAATACCATGATATTCATGTTCAGCGGGTCAAATTACCCCTGGGGACAAGTTTCTAGCCGAATCTGATATTTCGACCTAACTTGGAAAATGTGAGTTATTCCATGGGTAATTAGCAGCAGTTGGAGCTCACCTACCATCGATGACTGGTCTCGGAATGGGATTTCCTCCCGATAGTCAAGAAAATGTTGGTGTAGGAAATTCCTTGATAGCGCGAATGTTGCGTTCGGCCGGAGTGTAGGTGTTCCCGGAGATTTCGTGTCCTAAAAAGTTGATATGTGATCTAGCGATTTCTGTTAGCTTCTTACCCGAAGCTTTGATTTTATTAACACGGAATCTATAGGACACCTTCTTAGTGACTCTAGGCGGATGGGAAAATCTTTGTCAAAAATCACAATATCGTCGAGATACGCTAAACAATTTGCCTCCAATCCTCTGAGAATGTGGGACATCGCTCTGAAAAGGTAGGCACCTGTGTTCTTCAGCCCAAGGGGAAGGTAGACGAACTATGCCCCTATGGGTCGTCCAACCGCATTTCTCTTGACTCTTCGGGGAAAGCAAAAGCTTCATATATCCAGAGGCGAAGTCTGGTCTTAAAACTTGTGACCGGTTTTTTTAGCTAAGATATCTTCTATAAT
>MU936238.1:0-10568 GCA_036418165.1 Cooperia oncophora
GATTAATACGTGGCTGGACGGGAATTCCGCGACCCTGAGCAGGCGCTGCATAATGCCTTTTCCAAGGAGTGCCTTATAAGGGCCCTATCAAGCCACAACATTACGACCCAAACGCCCGCCACGCCCGCCCGCCCACAAATGGACGACCGTTCCTGACGCTCTGATTCATTTGCTTAGCAAAATAATGAAGCGAAGGGAATGAAGCGGCCGTGATGCTGCATGGATATATGAGTACACATATGCAGCCATATCTTCGGTAGCGGTTATTGGCAAGATGCCTACAGGAAACTCGTCCAATTGATTTTTCTTACACATTGCGACGCGCTCTTTCTTTCGCCAAGATTTTGACCGTTTCACTCCGTTCTTTCGCCATTTCCTCCGTTCTTTCGCCATTTCCCTACTATATAGCGCCCTACTAGCATTTAAGGCCAAGCATCAAATCATCGTGCCAACTGCCTTTAAGGAACGTGGAGCACATGCCAACCAGGGTACAGCATCGTTGTGCGAAACCCATAGGGGGTCGTACTTGGCCGCTGGGGAGGGGGGTCGTAATCTCAAGGGTCACTCAGAGCCGGGCAATGCTTCGACATTTCAGTTGATAGTGGAGTGGAGCTATGGAAGTTGAGATGTTAAAAAATGAAAATTATTATGAGTGTATTCTTTACAGATTTAAACTGCTACGTTTAACAGCCCTCTTTTCATGCAAAATCCCCAAAACTACTTAACGAGTTCATACTTGGCCGCGGGGGACATGGGGAGTATCGCAAAAGTAGGCTCGCTAGGCATCAAACAGTACAAAGGTGTCATTGCTAAGGGTAATGGAACGGACGGAAAGCTTCAGAAGACCCGGATGTAAATAGGAATACAAAATAATAAAAGATTTATTAGCAATATAGCAAGAATAAATAAATAAATAAATAAATAAGTGTCAGTTTATAGCATGACTCTAAGTACGATAGAATGATATAATACGTCTCAAACAGATTCGTGCGTATTGTCCTTTCCAAACCCTAAACAAACATCTGCTTGCATGGATAAAAGCACCTCAAATTAGAATTTATACCTTTCCATCACCTCTGCGTAGGAGAGTAATGCACGGCGCACGCTCGGACCAAATCGATCAGTGATAGCCGAGCTCCTCTTTCACTCATTCTAAAGGGAAATATGTGTTTTGGAGTTTCCGAAGGTGTATCCCTGCACCTGGCATAGAAGATGGCGATTTTTTAGTGCGGTCAGAGTGGTAGCGCGTCTCGTTGCACCCATGATAAAATATACTCCTGTATATCTTCAGAAAACTGTGAAGCTTAATTGAAAGAGAAAAGATAGGGCGGTTTTGAGACTATTTTAATCTGATGAAATTGCGTTCGAAATAAGTAGTCCTCGTGTGAAGCATAAAAACCCGCTTGCCATTTACCCCTAGCCTATCCAAAACCCATCCGGAATATTTCACCAACGGGGATTGTTCAGTTTGCAACTAGGTAGAATACACAACAGTAGAAACTTTGCCGTTGCATGCTGCTCACCATTCCTCAAAAGCTCCGCACCTAAAAGAGATATAAGCTTCTGAAAAGACCCCACGAGTGGAGGTTGACTCGCATGTCATGACGTTTTTGCAGCGAAAGCGGTTGCGACCTTGCGATCAATTATAGCCAAGTATAGAACGATTTACTGCCGCCTAGTTATCCTTTTTCCTCATTTGGCTCCGCATTTTTTTTTATTTTTCATGTTTCGCTTTGTTGTGTCGTTCATGTTTTTATGATTTCCCCGTCACCATTCATTGAATGCACATCTGAGGCCTGACACGCTGACCTTGGGGCTAATTTTTTCACCAGTTTAGCTCATTAATGATCACCATTAGTCGCTGTTTCGATTGTGTTCCTTCTTACAAGTTGCATGTCATACATGGTTATCGAACGAGGAGTTTATTTTGAATCCTAAGACAAAATTGTAGGTAATGCGAGGCTGTTGTTCAGCCTCACAGAGTCCGCCTTTCGAAAATCCAGATTTCATTTCAGGAAGCCATTTGTGGTGCATGTATCTGGTTTGTTTCAGAGTAAGACCAGGGGGGGGGGCGTATCATCGGACCCCCTTCGCAGGGGGGGGTCGTGCTTCACCGCCACTGCACATCCCCATGCTGTACCCTGCCATGCAACAGCTGTTTTGGACGCGAAATGTTTCGGAGACTCGCTAGCTTTGTCGATTTCTATTTTCAATTTTATACTCCGAAAATCATGGAAGGAACCTATTAGCAAGCGACTGACATATCCTAACTGTCGCGATATGCATGACGGCTGATCATTATGCTGACATGTATGACGCAGTCAGTACTTTTTCCAGTTGTCATAAAGGCTTAGCTGTAACTAGCGAGCCTCTCATTGCTTCTCGCGTTTAAATTGCTGGAAATTCTATTATACCTCCACTATCGCTGCACATTTTTCGCTTCACCTTATGTTCCGAAAGTGAGTGAGAGAAAACTTGGCATAAGAAATTTCCAAAAAATGTCAATTATTCTCTAGTAAGCTTAGCTGGCCCAATTTCCACAGTTGTTAGCCATCCAAGTAGTTTTCGGTCAGAATAAGTAAGCTTCATCTTTTCCTTTTACTTCTCCCCTTACCTAGCTAGATTTAATGAGTCTCGTCGGATCCGTCACTTGTCCTGTTAACATAGTGGACTGTCTTCGATTGGAGAGCACCCTACCGCGTGAATGCCATAAGCAGCCGTACAGCATTACTGTGCGAAACCCATCGGCGGGGGGGATGAGTTTTTCACCTGGCAAGTAGATGGCCCGGAGCCTTCTTTGTAAGCTGTGCAGTTCCCGCTGTCGTTCAACGGTCGCAGAACAGTAAGAAACCAAAAAAAATAACGTACTCTTAGGAAGCTCAGAAAAATGCTACAAACTGCTGACTCGGTTTGAAAACAAAAAAAATATGAAAGGTGTCCTACCTTAAACACCCTGTATAAAGCTTCATGAACCTGAAAAGCATTGGCCCGGCTCGAGGACGTCATCAGACAAATTAGAAAAGTTTCATTCTGTCAATTCAGGAAGCCCTTATGTTATTGCACGCTCGCTCTTGTTTAACCACGCGGGAAAACTAAACAGCCGATTCCACTTGTTTATAAATAATTACCTCATTTATTCTATCGGGTTTCATTACTTGTACGTTGTACGGGATCAAAATTTCCTTCTCGTTTCCTCCCCTGACTAGTAACAACCGATGGAGATTATTCTTTGTTTGTTTGGTTCAGATAACACAGATTTGTTGCTAGTTTATAGACATGTTTAAATTTTATACAGCTATACACATAATTTGCATTTAAGATTATTTCACATTTGCTATCCTTGTTATTAACTAGTAGGCCCTGCGCGTTTTTCCCTTTTTTTTTTCTTTTTTTTTCTTTTTTTTTTTAACATGTCCCACATTTTTAACACATCATCATTTACACACATGAGGGCCATGCCTCTCAAAAAAGAGGGCCATACCTCTTCAAAAAAATAGGGACTAGCGCTGACGGGGTTATACAAGTCAAAAATGGCAAGAGGGGTCATTTTTGGCGCCTCCAGCGCTAGTATTCTTGCAGGGAGAGCCACCCCCTGGGCAGCAGCCCTGCCAAACCTTCGGGAAGACTCCTCTCTGCGTATGGGTTTGACCGCTCATGCGCTTAGATCTTAGGTCAAAAAATGCGAAAACTAGCGCCACAAATTATTTCTCCAGTTCCAGGTTCTACAAGGTAAGGGGTGGGGCCAACCACTTCAAACTTAAAAGACTTTGGAAATGATAACAAGGGCTGCAAATGTAAAAGGAAATGTAGGACATGTGATATAACTAATACAAATAATTACGTTGTATCCAACGTTACCAGTTTATATATCAACACATATAAAGAAGCAGATCTGCCAGATTGTAAACGCTAAAAAATGTGGTGTACTGTTTGACATGCAATGGCTGCGGAATACAATATGTTGGAATGACAGTAAGAAAATTGAAAGAAAGAATTGGCGAACATCTTTCCAATATTCCTTTTCACTTTCTTTTATTTCTACACACAAAGTGACACACGAACCATTACCTATATCACTGCTTAAATGCGATAAGGGCATAACGGTACAAGTTCTAGACTGTATGAAGTCTAACGATAAAACTACTTTAGCAGAAAAAGAACTTTTTTGGATCAAACTTCTTATGACCATTACCCCTTTGGATTAAATGATAACATAAAGGGATATGGAAACTTAACAAATATAGATAATCCTCTTATGTACAAGGGCAATCATCCCTTCTTCTGTCTTAAAATTACAAAACAAAGGGTCAATAGAGGAAAAAGAAACAGTAAAAAGAATAAAGTAAACACATACGATAATATTATAGCAGAGATAACAAGTAATAGCGAAACACTCAAACCTATCCAGTACTACAGAATGCTCAAGTGTCTTCGTAAAGAAGAAATTAACAAGCTAATTGAACTTTCCACGTCTGCAGGTTTCCTGCAGAGAGTGAATAATAAGACCAGGTATTTAATATTTTGCCTGCTAGCTCACTTTCACTTTAACACTACCACAAAACAAACCGCCAGAAAGGTCTTTCATAACATAGAGGTCAGTTTCAAGAGCAGAGTATTTAATGAAATACCCTTTAACAAGATCTTTAATTCACGTACTGTCAGAGAGATACTGCTCAGCGATAATAGGAGGAGTAGTGAATTCACCCCAATCAGAATTATTTATAAGTACAACAACACGATGGCTAGCAAAATATTGCAATTACAACAAAGTGTTGAAAGATCTCGACAACGAAAAATTAAAGCACATACTTAACAATGGTTGTATATGTACTACAAATACAGTACAAGAATTTCTCGATAAAAATTATGAACACGTTATCACAGGCAATGTAAATCTTATAAAAGAAGAGAGTTTTAGAAGATTGCTTAGTAAAGGAACCAAATACAGATCAGACACAGGTATAACAAGACAAGAAGTTAAGATGGTGTTTGAAGATACACTCACACAAGGGTCATGAATATTTTAAATGTCAATACAAAGCTAGCGCAATCACAAAATAAATCTTTACAGAAGCTTTTCGTCTTTATGTTACCTGATACAAGTTAAACCTCTTCTATACATGAAGCGTCATATTGAAAATATCAGCGAGACACAATATCCTTATACTATCAAGCAATATCAAGAAAAATATGTGTTCTGTCCTCTAGACAAAGCAAATAATAACTATGGCATTATCTGCAAGAAGTTCTACCTTTTGAACATAATGCATGAAATGGGCATTTCTTATGATGCTACCAACCACACATTTGTCTATGGAAATAGTAATAACACATATGAATTAATGCCTCATACAAACAAGTATTCTTTAATATTGAAGCACAAATTCCTCTGTGCAAAGAATAATATCAATATATCTGTTGATGCAGAAATACCTACTATATATGCCTTACCAAAGCTACACAAGAATCCAGTCAAATTTAGATACATCACAGGTGCTCATAGTAGCAGTGTTAAGCCCTTGGCCCAGGAACTACGCGTAGTCTTCACAACATCTCAAAATCACTCATTAACTACGCCCAACAAGTACCTACAGCATCGCAACAGGACCATCAAGACATACTGGTCCATTAGTAATATTAATATAAGTCAAGAACTTCACAACATCCCATACGACAATCTTAAAATCTACACTGCGGATTTCACGGACATGTTCACAAATTTGGAACATGATCTCATTATAAAGAAAATGCAAGAATTGCTTAACATTTGCTTCAAAAATGCCAACAGATCTTTTATTGCCACTAATGGTTACCATGTTTTCTATACAGATGGGAAAGAAATCAAGAACAACTACAGATATTACAAATCCAGCGATTTAGTATACCTTTATTGACTATCTTTTACGTAACAGTTTTGTCTTTTTGCTAATAATACGTTCAAACAGACTAAAGGTGTCCCACAAGGTGGCAATTTCAGTCCACTTTTGGCAGATTTAACGCTCTCTGTCATGGAGTATTACTATGCTAAATCCAAAGTTTGATAACAGTAAGCTGTTCATTCCATATAGATATATGGACGATTTGCTTGTTGTACATAACCAAACTGACGGTGACGTGGATGAACAACTTTATCAAGTTTATCGAAATACCCTTGAATTGAAAAAAACTCATAATAGTGAATATTCCAGCAATTATTTAGATTTGACAATCAATATTTCTAATGGTAAAGTTAATACTAAGTTGTATAATAAAACGGACGATTTTAGCTTCAATGTAATCAGATTTCCATATAGTGACACAAACATTTCCCTTATCAACAAAGCCTCTGTTATATATACGGAAACGTTGAGGTTAGCAAACACTTGTACGTTCTTCGATGTATTCGTAAGCAAAATAACGGATATGGTCACCACTCTGTCAAAAAATGGCTACGAAGAAGATTTTATTATTACTAGCATTGTGAAATGTATTTACAAAAATAAATTTATAAGTTACAAATACTCTATTGCAAATAACTATAAAAAGATAAGTAGGCTGGTTAAAAGTATTCTCATTAGCAACGATGTTCAACACTAACTCTCATTTTATCGCTACAATTTTTATTCACCGTTGTAGTCAGCTCGACGGTGTCTTTTACTCAACATTCCCTTAATTGGTTGCCCATCTACTCCATTCCAATTTTCTTCCTCTTACACGTATTTAGTACTCAGAACTTTATAACATTCTCTCATTTTTACTGTACAATTCCTTCTCATTTTTATTGCATGAATTTTACACGTGAGCTTTTTCTACATGTTTTCTCTTTTTGTCCTATTTCTTGCTCCTTCCCCTGTGTAGTCTATGTCCATGTCTTCAACCCTGTCGTACTGACGAGCCTGGGGGGTTGGTAAGACTTCGATGATTCGTCTACGACACCGGGCGAAACGGATCATCTGTGCTGTGGAGTGTATGCATTTCCCCAATGTTTGTTTTTCTTTGTTTCTAATTAACTAGGAACAAGTGCAAAGGCAACTGAGCTACTCTACCCTCCGGTTTAATCTCCCTTCTTGATATTTTTTCAAGGTTGTTTTCCATTGCCGTCCTGGCTGTTTTTATTTTGAACGCCTTCTTCAGGTCTCATTGAATTGTTATATGCAGGGCTCGCTCTGAATAGGTTGGTCGAATAAAACGTCTTTGTCCTTTTATTTGTTTCCAATCGGATTCTATTTTATCTTCACTCTTTGAATTGTCTCTGACCCAGCTGTGAATCGTACAGTAACCAGTGCCCATCTGGTACATGCTCCACCCGTAACTAATGGACTTCCCAACTCATCCCTCTACTCATTCCTGACGTCTGCCCTAGATCTTGACTAATGCCCTACATGCCCCATACCTGGCCCGCTTCCCCAGATAGTTCATCAGGTAATCCCAGACGGACAAACAGGCAGGTTCACCAACTCATGCCCTACCTGTCCCAAACCTGGCTCGGCTTCCCCAGATAGTTCATTAGGAGTTCCCAGACGAACAGGCAGGCGAGTTCACTAACTAACAAACGTAGCGCTTCATACATAATACAGCGACCTGCCGTAGGGAAAAATTTCTGCAAAATACTACCGTAGAGAAGTGAGGAAGGCGGGATGTACAGCGCCGTTGAAACGGCGTAAAATGGAGAAACATCAGCAACCAAAATCATTTTTCTTCGAGGTGGATGCTGACCCCCTCCCTGGGGACCTGGAGATCCCCAGTGCACGCGTGCTCTAATGGTAGAGATGACTGCGATGGTTTACCATTTTTTATTTTGCTAGGAATTTCGTATTTTTCTATGGCATTTCTCCTTTTTCCGTAGCTTTGCGCTCGCGTTCTGATTTTAACCCCTATTTGTACTCCTTTCCTTTCATATTTCCTTGTTTTCAGACGATTTCGCGATGCAAAGGTCAATGTGATGCTCGCCATTAGTCTCTTACTAATCGCCGAACTTTTAAATATGGTAGCCGGGAAGCGAAACCAAATCGGTCACGTCCCGATGAAAGGTTAGTGAATTGGCTGTAAGTAAAAGGGATAGAGATTTGAGGGGTATAAGTAAGCACGTGCTGTTCTTCAATGCTCCACGATAATGTTCAATGTCGATTTTATGCAAATTACACCTAATCGGACGTTGTCCTTTCTGCATTTGCTGAAAAAATTATTCTAAAAATACTCAGATGAAAGGGGAACGTATGAAAAACTTGAAATTTCCCATGACATGTTCCGTATCTTCTGTTGTACTAATGGCATTGGAAAGGAGAGGAAGTGGTGTACTGGGAAGCGCTGCTGTTTGTGGTGGGCATGGTCCGGTGTTCGAAGCCCGGAACAAACCCGACTGGGCTACCCGGTCCTTTTATGGCTCAGTTATCGATAAGTTGGTACCAAACCGAACTTGTCTTGAAGAGAGTCTCGATACAACTCTCTTCACTTTCAATGCCTTCCGCCACGACCCTAAAGCAACACCCTTCTTACCGAATTTTCAGAATTTTCAGCACCAGTTACTGACACGACTTTTTCTCCTGACGTGAATTACGGCTCTGCCCCCCCCCTCCCACCCCTCCCTTTCCCGGTTAGGACATCTCAACGCTGCATCGAATGGGCTACCATTCTCAAAGAGAATGCGTAGCGCATCTTAAGGTTAGTCAGTACTAGAGAACTTATCTCCAAGTGCTATCTATTTACTGTCCTACAGAACGTGAAATGTTTTCTCTTCTTCGATAGCTTGCAATTTTCTGAGGTAGGACGATCGGTGCTGTAAGAGCATAAGGATTTCATTTACTATGAACCCGTTTGTCCGCAATAAACAGAGGTCCTGCGAGCCTCCGAACGGCTCATATGAACTTCTTTCTCAGAAATTGAATATCGTTCTCGTATGACTTTTTTCGTTTGGAAACTCGTCATTGACGTCACCTGTCATAAACAGAAGCGAAATGTAATTCCGACTAGGTTTTCCCTGTTGTTTGCCCATGACAGGAGGGATTATGAAGACGAGAAGTTCCTAAAAACAACTTTAATTGCATTGCTACCACAAAATTCTCAGGGTTGAAGACAGAGCACTTTACCCTACCGGGACTCCAACACGAGTCTCACGCTTTCTAGGCAGGTCACCTACCATTGCACTACCAACCCGGCACAAAACAAGTAAAAAGTTTACTTGCTGCCCCTTTATCGCTCCGGAAATTAGAAATACTTGTGAATATTGGCCAGTTGCACCTTCCCCCCCCCGCTCCAGAAATATCCTGCATCCCGCAAAAAGCCACGTTGGAAAAACGAAGAATGCTCTGAGTTAATCATTTATCCTCTCCCATAATTCCGGAAGGAATAAACCAGGCCCACTGTCTCACTTATATGCCTATTGGAATTCCTAGACTGCAAACAAAAAAGGCATGGACACCTTTACGTCGAACTTGTGCCGGTTTAGTTTTGACCGATGACGAAATACCGCTCTGAGGACTGGGTAACAAAACAAAATATCTGTTTACTCTGGCAGAAAATCTATCAAGGATTAGTGAGATGTAACAGCTTGGGGTAAAATGGCACTGTAAATAAGTGAAAAGGGGTTCCCAGAGAGAAGAAAACAAAAGGGGTTCCCAGAGAAGAAGAAAGAAAACAAAGGAATTCATTAAGGAATACCCAGAAATTGATCCAAAATAGCAAATTTTTATAATAAGCAGATCACATCGCTGTTGGGGAATCCCCAGAGGGGTCGTATTTGGTCGCCAGAAGGGGGGGGGGTCGTATTTGAGGCTGAGGAAAATTTATTTTGATAGTTGATTTTTCTCGCTTCACGGACGTTGTAAAGGGGGGGGGGAGGGGTTGGAGGGTCGTTCTTGCTCGTTGTTGGATCTTTTGGGAGAGGTGGTTGACTTTCCGTGACTCTCCTGTTTCATGTGTACTATATGCCTTCCCTACCCCCCCCCTCGACAGCAAAATTTTTGGGAAAAAGTAGGGAAGTTTTCGGGAAATTTGGAAAAAGTGGCAGGAAGTTGGGGAAAATCTGAGAATTGGTAGAAGGAGAGGGGGTCGTATTCGCCTCGCCGCTTTTCCCGTTTCGCATGTGAAATACAGCGGACCAGCTATTCTACCAGTTTTACTGTGGCTGAAAGGAGTTAGGCTAACGTCCATAATGAAATGGAGCACTAAATATTTATGAGAACTTTTTCCAGGTCAATCAGAACGGCACTTAACTATGCCCCATAATATTTCTTGCAGGTAATCTCTGGCGAGCTAAGCAGCACACGGAAATCAGCCCGAATGTGAGCGTCGAATTTGCTGCATTTGCCGAACATTGCAAAACGACGACGTCGGAAGACACCGGCATTACCTATCATTACTCACCCAATGGAACAGTTTACTCATTGGCTGAAGTGAGTCCATGTGCTGAGCATGTGAAATGGGAGATTCATTCGCTTCTTCTTCGAATTCTTGCCGCCTCTGTTCAACTACAAAAGCAAAACTAGCTGGGGTCAGAGGCGCTGTTTCCACTCGCACTGCACGCAGAGCACGCCATCGTTGTGATGATCACAACAGGGTGGGGGGTCGTATTGACCGCGAGGGAGGGAGGG
>MU936239.1:0-11617 GCA_036418165.1 Cooperia oncophora
CGAAGCCAGGCTCGCCCGGCAAGGCCGGGCTAAAGAGATGGAGAAGAGCTCGGCGTTAGCCGGGCGTTCCGAGTGGTATACATAAAACGAGAAAAACACGGAAGTCACCAACAAAAAAAACCCTTCCCAACGACCGAGTGCGACTCCCCCTCCTCCTTGATGGGATTCTCCCAACGATGCTGTTCCCTGTCAACCAAGGCTTGTTTGATCATTCCCTGCAAATATCTCGAGAATAACTCACTTTTTCGTGCTTCAGGTATTTGAGGAGGTCGAGCACTGTAGTATAAGGAACATGGTCTATATGGGCAGCAGCAAAAGCGTCACTAATAATGGCGTTTCTCGTACGAGATGTATAAATCTAAAATAACGATTGTGTTAGGCGTATACAACCCTTCGACTTTTCTATATTTCAACAAAAACACTTTCTAGAACAACTTTTGGAACTCTGAGAACAATTGTACACTCATCTCCGTTATGCTCCCGCAGCTTGCAGTAGAGAGCGAATTTTTCCGCTCAAATATGCACAAAATGGGACTGGAAGGTAATGATATCCGATTGCCCTCTTCATACTATGCTCACTTCTCGCACGGTCAGCCACACGCCTCCCCATAGCCAGACCCGCTAATTGCCTGCGCCCTCTAACTACAGACTGCTCTCTAGCTGAGTGCTTTGTCTCGCTGCGGGTCCTTGGCATCGAGGCAAGCTATGTACCCTGAGAATAACGTAGGCTAATTCAGGGCACATCGTTGTTGGGGAATCCCCAACAGGGGGGGGTCGTATTTGGTCGCCAGGAGAGGGGGGATCGTATTTGGGCTGAGAAAAATTTATTTTGATAGTTGATTTTTCTCGCTTCACGGACGTTGTCGTAACTGTTCGTTGTTGGAAGGGAGAGGGTCATATTTGGTTTCTGGCCTTCTGGGAGAGATGGTGGACTTTTCCGTGATTTTCCTGTCTGTCCGTGTACTATAACCCTCCCCACGCTCGACAGCTCGATAAGGAGGGACAGAAAGGGGGGGGGGTCGTACCAACCCCCAAAAAAACGGGGAGGGGATCGTACGGACTTGACCAAAACCTCCAATCAATGGTGTGGCTGTGGGCTGAAAACGACATCCAGATATCACTAACCTTCGCCTGTTTCCGTGCCCTCTTAGCGGAGAAAGGGGCGCTCTACCGCCATAGGGACCGATTCATCTCGTACATGGAAAGTACCTTCCTCGGAGGTTAGTATTCAATTCGTCTCTGGAGAAAGCAGCGCTTCCCCTTGCTGCTCGGCTACGAAATCCTTGAAAAAAATCCAAAATCCTCCCAAGTAACTCTACCTCAGGCTGCGTTCATACTTTGCAGCAACGTCCACTAGTGTTTCGAGCGTCCGGCAGCGTCAGCGAGCCGATCTAGCGTTGCTAGCGTCTCCACGGCCTGGGAAGCTTAGGTATCGATCTCACGTCTACAACTGTATGCGTGTACTAGCGTCTTTCAGCGCCAGGGAGAGTATGGAGCGGTAGTAGGTTAGAAGACAGCTGGTGTATCGAAAGATAGAAAGTGTCAGACATCCGGTTGAGAGTATGGCGCAAAAGGGGGCACCAGCCGTCTGCTGACCTCCTATCGTGCCATACTCTCCTCTCTTAGACGCTAGGACATACTCTCCTCTCTTGGACGCTAGGACGTGAGCCAAACGGCCAAAACGCACTTGAGCACCCTGAACGCTCGCCCGCTGTCCCAAACACGATTACACTGCGAGGATGCTTTTGCGCGCGCTCGACGATCGCACAACCACCGAAGTATGAAAGCGCTCGTATTTTGCATACCCGAAAATCAGGCGCTCACCTCACGAAGTTCAAAGGAAGCAAATAGATGTTTCCAATTCGAAACGCTTCAAATGACTTGCATAATGCTGGCTATTATAATGTACACTTAGTTAACAAAATCACCCATTCAAGAGCGAAGTGAACCCTTTTGATCTCCAGTGTGTGTGTGTGTGTGTGTGTGTGTGTGTGTGTGTGTGTGTGTGTGTGTGTGTGTGTGTGTGTGTGTGTGTGTGTGTGTGTGTGTGTGTGTGTGTGTGTGTGTGTGTGTGTGTGTGTGTGTGTGTGTGTGTGTGTGTGTGTGTGTGTGTGTGTGTGTGTGTGTGTGTGTGTGTGTGTGTGTGTGTGTGTGTGTGTGTGTGTGTGTGTGTGTGTGTGTGTGTGTGTGTGTGTGTGTGTGTGTGTGTGTGTGTGTGTGTGTGTGTGTGTGTGTGTGTGTGTGTGTGTGTGTGTGTGTGTGTGTGTGTGTGTGTGTGTGTGTGTGTGTGTGTGTGTGTGTGTTGTGTTGTGTGTGTGCAATGATGTTGTGTTGTGTGTGTGTGTGTGTGATCACTTTTCAGATGTCAGTCACTGTAAGGAATGTAGAAAGTCTCGCCATACTCAACCAACTTGATGGGGTCAAATCCAAAAGCTGGCCAAAATGCTTCACCAGAACGGCTCCACTGAGTCAACCGGGAATTGAAACCCGTTGAAAGTTCAGGAAAAAAAATAAATCATATTCATAAATCAATGCCTAACCTCCTGCCACGTTCTCCCCAATAGAAGTACTTTCATCAGAAGCTTGCTATAGAGCCCGCCTATGCATCGCATTGCTGGGGGCCACTGTAATATATACCATTTTCACTTTAAATTCACCCTTTTTCAAACCAAATTCACCCTTTTTCAAACCAAATTCACCCTTTTTCAAACCAAATTCACCCCTTTTCAAACCAAATTCACCCTCACTTTTCACATAAAGTTAACCACACTTATTAGGGTGGGCAGCTCATCAACCAGATCACGCCAGACAGCACTGCCGACAGGCCACGCCCACTTGTCAGCGCGGACATAGATTCTCAAATCTTGTTTCATAACTTCTGCTTTTGCTGTTTCCCACAAACCCTTTGACTGGAAACCACCGGGCATTGACACATGGCCGACTCCGCCCATTCTCTGAAGGGGTTTGGCAGTCTAGGCACCACGCCCACTGGCTTTTTGCGGAACCGATATTTTTTTAAAAATTTTTGCATTTGCTGCGTGAAGCCCCGCCCACTACGAGATGCTCTGCCCAGTTTGAAGAAGCCCCTCCCACTTTTCAAAAAATGGTTCAAATCGGCAGTATAGACCCTTGGCTTGCATGCTAGGGTACTGCTGATCATTCGGAATAAACTTTGCCGGCATTCTCATCTGTTCCGAAGTGAGACGAACGCAGACCCTAAGCATGCAAGCAAGGCTTTATACTGCCGATTTGCACCATTTTTGAAAAGGGCGGGGCTTCACGCAGCAACCCTAAAATGCAAAAATTTTGAAAAAACATCGAAATTCCGCGAAAAGCCAGTGGGCGTGGTCAGCCTAGAGTGCCAAACCCTTTAGAGAATGGGCGGAGTCGGCCATGTGTCAATGCCCGGTGTTCAGTCAAAGTGTTTGTGGGAACCAGCAAAAGCAGAAGTTATTAAGCAAGATTTGAGAATTTATGTCCGCGCTGACGAGTGGGCGTGGCCGTCGGGGCGGGGCTCGCAGTGATGTCTGGCGTGATCTGGTTGATGAGTTGCCCGCCCTAATAAGTGTGGTTAACTTGATGAAAAGTGAGGGTGAATTGGTTTGAAAAAGGGTGAATTTGTCGAGTTGAAAAGGTGAATTTGGTTCTGCAAAAGGCGACCTGTGAGTTTTGTTTTGAAAAAAGGATGAATTTGGTTCTTGAAAAAGGGTGAATTTGATTGAAAAAGATGAATTTGCGTGCTGAAAAAAAATGAAGTTCAAAATGAAACATGCGGTATAATATCACTCATAAAATGTCATGTTCTAATGTGGCCTGTAACTGCAGGACCCGCAAAATGAACGCGCCAAATTGCTTGAATTGCTACGACATTGAGGAAGTGTACAGGAGCTTTTCCATTTGCTCTCTACAGATCTTGAAGAAGCCATTTCGAGCGCAGACTGCTTGAAGTAAAGGAAGCGAGTAGACTTTAGAGGAAAGGTCGCACGTTGATGGGCGAGGTGCCTGAACAGGCGCCTCAAAGGCGGAGAGAAGGCGTTTGTTCCTCCTTACAGGACTTCACCTCCAGTTCAATGGAAATTTAGTGGGAACAGGGCACAGCATTCGATGGGGATTTTGGTCGAGCCTGTACGACCCCCCCCCTTTTTGGGGGTTCGGTACGACCCCCCCCCCTTTTTACTGTTTGACGTTACATACTTCCTGAAATTAGATATAAACAATTAGATATAAAAAATAGATATAAACAGTCCTACCGAAGTTGAGTTGATTTACTTATGTGCAAGCGTTTGTAATCAAAAACAGGATGAGTAGCATAAACACAGCATAAATGCGAGTTAAATGAGACTATGACTAAAACGAAAAAAACAAAAAGCGGCATAACAGAAAAAAAACAAAAAAGAAATGCGCTAAAAATGCATTAACCCGAGATGTGGAGTACGGTAGCAGAAATGCGTATGTAATTGCAGCCGTGACTGGAGATTATTCGTCAATTTTAGCACTGGAGCGCGAGTTTTCAGCAAAGTGGGGTGTCTTTGAAGGACCATAACTTCCTCAAAAGCGGACCTGTGGGGAAGAGGAGACCGTACTCGTGTAGAGGAAGGTTTGCACTTCCTAAAAGTACTGAAA
This sequence comes from Cooperia oncophora, assembly GCA_036418165.1. Lineage (NCBI taxonomy): Eukaryota > Metazoa > Nematoda > Chromadorea > Rhabditida > Trichostrongylidae > Cooperia > Cooperia oncophora. The sequence continues at coordinate 4,624 of MU936239.1, forward strand.
CGTTTATGAACGTCGCAAAAATCACAGAGAAATCTGCCATAGGGATTCGTTGGGGAGTGGTTTCAACCGAACAGGTTTGAATCAATATATTTTTTTGTAACTCAACATTTCACAAATCTGAGAATGGTTTCGAGTGTTTGAAGATTTTCTCTTTCTAAAAACCTCTTGAACTGTTTCTGAAGCTCTCGGGATTCATGAGATCTCGCTATGGGGATTTCTTGAGGAACACTCCCAGCTGCGCGAAAAACCCTTTCCTGTGTACCGTTTCAAGTGCCAGGCTGATCCTTCGGGAGAGCCAGGAACGCCATGTTATAACGTAGTCCTGTGGTTGGCGCAGGAGCAGGATATGGCTCGTTAAACGCGATACGCCAACTTTGGATGCGCCGCGCACTGAAGGCCGCGCAGAGGTGATGGGATGGTGCAACTTGTGCGTAATGTCTGTTCACGCGAGCAAATGTGTCTATAAGGTTCAGGGAGGTCCATGGCGAGCCTGTGCACTTGTTTACAGTGTTTTCCAGTGCGTTATGCATGAACACCATCACTAGCCCCGTTACCTCAAGTGGTGGGATGGTGTAAACTCACTCAATGTTGCTTCCCGTTGTTGTTGCCGGAACAGCGACGCGTTGAGTGAGGCTAAAAACGGGCCCCTCTTGGACAGGTACCACACCCGGCAGTGGTACTACCGCCAGTTATGGCTAGGCGGTGAGGGTAAGTCCAGGCCGCAACATCTATGAGTGAAGTTCAAGAAGAAGTACCCTCAGTCCCGTGCGGCCACCGCCCTTCCTGGCAGAGAGGGCAAAGGCAGAGGGGGAGAAATCTCACGAGAAGCGATCTGCCAAACAGTTTCCTAAACATTGGAACAATAAACGCTCGAGGTCTCGTTAACGACTATGTGATCGATCAGCTAGTATCTGAAATGGACAGGTGTGCGATTGACGTAGCATGTGTCCAAGAAACGTTAAGATGCAATGCAGGAAGATGGAGTTGGCACACTGGACACGAAGTGATCTTAGGAGCTGGCTCAATAAACGGAAAAGTCGGAGAGAGTCGGATTCATTGTATCGCCACGTCTCACTGCAAGGATTGCCTATTGCGATGTAGTGTCTGAAAGAATTGCGATTCTAATGCTCGAACTAGGCAAAAAGAAGACGATGAAAATACTGTCGGTCTATGCCCCCACCGGTGCATATGAAGATGAAGCCGTGGAAGAGTTCTACGACGCGCTCGAAAATGCAATTGCCACTACTCCAAAAGGAACATATGTGATATGCGCTGGAGACTTCAATGCCCACTTAGGATGCGGAGAACCTGATGAATCCTATATAGGGCCATACGGAATACCTGGAAGAAACAGCAGAGGAGAGGCTTTAGCACAATTCACCGAACGGAGTCGATTATCAGTGGCAAACTCATATTTCCAAAAGCGTGTAGGACGTCGCTGGACATACCATACCCCGAACAGGCAGATGTTCCACGAAAATCGACTTCTTCTTAACCAACTGCTTGCGCCTCTTTCACAATGTTACAGTGATCGGAGAATCGCATTTTAATATTGGATCGGACCACCGTTTAGTTCGAGCCACAGTAGCAATAAAGCTCAGAGAAGAAAGGAGACGATTAGCTGCATACTATTCGCAACGTGCTCAATATGTGCTCTCTGAAGAACGACTAAAAGCGCTCGCTTCCACGACAAACTTTTCTTCAGAACAGGGAAATGTTCACAGCAGATACGAAAAGTTGATTTCTACTATTCGGGATGTAGTTAAAAATGCTTCAGAGCGCGTTCGAAGCAGACCTCGGGAACGATTAAGTGCTACTACACTTGCAAATGTTGGCCACTCGGAAGGAATTGGGAAAAAAACTATGCGACTCCTGCTGAGTAGAACACTATTAAACACACGCTACACGCCTAATAGACGTGAAGAAAGAATATCCGTGATACGGCGCAACGTAAAGCAAGAGAAGCAGCTGAAAAATGCACGAGCATCAAAAGAACATTCATCAACACTCGACTCAAAACCATTACCCCTGAATATCTCACAAAAGAAGATGGCTCTGTTGTCAGGAATAAAAAAGGAATGGAAGGAGAAATTCGAAACTTTTTCCAAGACCTCTTCTCCACAAAAGTGCTGGTGCAACCTAACATGATATTTTGTGAGGATGATGATGACACACTTGCAAGAGATGAGTGGAAAGTACTTGAAACGGAAGTATTGGAGGCTATTCAACAGATGAAAGGAGGAAGAGCGCCTGGACCAGATCGAATTCTGGCAGAACACCTGAAATGTCTGAAGGAGTTCATTGCCCGCCCTTTGGCAGACATTTTCACGGAAATGCTGGCGTCGGGAACTGTACCAAAGGAATGGCTGGGCTCGAATACCATTTTGATCCACAAAAAAGGACCGCGTGATATACTGGCCAACTATCGTCCTATAGCGCTCCTGTCCACAATACTCAAAATCTTCTCACGTATCATCCTCAACCGCATAAGTGGAACACTCAATATAAATACGAGAAGAGAACAAGCCGGATTTCGTGAAGGCTTTTCAACCATCGATCAGATACATGTGATTTCTCAACTTGCGGAAAGATGTCGAGAGTACCGAATCCCGCTATGTTATCTTTTTGTTGACTTCAAAAAGGCATTTGATACGGTCGAACACCAAGCGGTACTAAACGCACTTGCCACGTTCGGAATTTCAAGAAGATATATTGAAATAATACGACAATGTAACACGAGCTGCTACACTGACATAAAATTGCTCAAAGAACCAGTTCGTGTAAAGATCCAACGTGGCGTACGGCAAGGCGAGGTCATCTCTCCAAAACTATTCTCTGCACTTCAGAAACTTGTAATGCCGGCCAAAAATCGAGCTTGCCTTGTGGGGCATGAGATAGATGGCGAAAGACCTTCAATACTTTGATGTTTGCAGACGACATAGTCTTGATTGGAAGCGAACCGAGTGCACTCGAAAGCTCCCTGAATATTTTGAGCGAAGCCTCCCAATCCATTGGACTTGTAATACATCCAGGAAAAACCAAATGGATGAAAAACAACTACACAAATGACTATCGTTTATGCATGAAAGGATCAGTCATTGAAGAAGTCTCATCGTTCACGTATCTTGGCCAAGCAATAACGATGGATAATGATCTTACAGGAGAAATCAGCCGGCGTCGAAAGGCGGGATAGGGCCACATTTAACAAATATCGAGATGTTCTCACCGATAGACGGATTGAAACTCAAGTAAGATCTCAGGTGTTCAACACCCATGTTCTACCAGCACTGGTATATGGAAGTGAGACATGGAGCACAATCAAAGATGAGGAGAGAAGACTAGCTGCTACGCAAAGGGCAATGGAGCGAGCAATGTGTCGAGTAACACTAATGCACAAGATCCCTGCTCGCGAAATCCGAAGACGGACGGGCGTAAAGGATGTTATCGAAACCATTTATGACTCGAAAAAGAGATGGGCTGGACACGTAGCTCGTCTTGACGATAACCGATGGACATATCGCGTAACCAACTGGTATCCTCGTGGTGTAAAAAGGCCACGGGGAAGACCCCCAGCCAGGTGGAGTGATCCTTTTAAGAAACTATATGGACAGAGATGGCAACAAATGGCAAGAAATCGTGATGAATGGCTGCTAGCATGTGTCCGCGCAAGGACGATGGCGCAACCAACCTGAGAGCGCACATTAAGCGTATTCAGGTGTATTGATGGAAACATGGTTCACCTGTCAACGCTGTCGATTCGTGCTCCGCAATCGCTGTCTCCGATAAAGGAGACAAAACGTCTGATATGAACGATATGGTAGTCTGTCGCTTTTCGAGAAAAAAACAGGTTGGCTCAGCGCCAAGCGCGACCGCGGACACGCCATATCATTGGCAGCGAACCAGAGTTTGAGTTGTACTGTTTAGTCACCAACGGACTTACGAGATAATGTCGACTTATTAATATTTGCAGTTATTTCGGATTAGTTTGATGAATGAAAGTTTTGTACTATTTTTTTGCATATCCGAGTTCTCTACAAAGCAAGTTTCGTTGTACAGGACTCAGCACATTGACAATTTGCGCTGCTCGTTACTGGCTGCCGCACTCACTACGACCCCCCCCTCTCCTGGCGGCCAAATACGACCCCCCTGTTGGGGATTCCCCAACCAACGATGTGCCCTGCGTCGGGAAACGCCACATCATCAGCATTATTATACCAAGATTCCGATGCTTTTATTGCAGTGCAGATCATTCCCAATGTTGAGTTCATAATAGGAACTTAAAGCATGTTTACTCGCTCGGTGACGATACCGGTTAGACCATGGAATTGCCTAGTTGCCCGAAACCGCGCCGCGAGGCCGCCACTAACATAATTCAGATGCCCTGAAGTGCGATTTTTGCCGGGTTTACCGTCGCCCTTTGATGCTAGGAGACAGCAGTACACGTTGCGCCCCTCACGTGGTAAACGCCTGATGCTCTATAATTTACCCCTGCTCAAGGATCTGGTACACACTTGGACCATACGCTGCGATCGGATATCTATATTCTTTATCGCTTGGCGCTGGCGCGCCGACAGTATGGACCGCCATAATTATTCCTCGAAAGATCCTAGCTCTTGTCTCGACGAAATCGCATGCGCTTCACAAGTAATTAATGTATCAGTAAACTAGATCACCCTATGGTCCTCCATAAGCTGTCTCGCAATTTTCCTCCAGCCATGTTCGTCGTAATTTTGTCTGAAGAAACCATGACGTCCAGCGTTCACCACGATTGGATCTCGCATAGTATCCGCAGTAATGTAAAGTGGTCTATCTGAGAAAACCGAATAATGATTTTTGAGCCATTTTTATGTGCAGAGCCGATCAAATCCGAGTCGGAATTTTTCGACAATATAAGTCTGCTCTATAGCCTTATTCAGCTTTTAGCTTATCATACACTGAAAACCTTGAGACAACATCGGAAAACTAGACTGCAGCCTCGACAGGAATATAAATTAGTGCCCCACTCATCATCTCAAGTACTGTGATGGGTTTGGGTTTCGAGGGCGAAAACTGCACCAATGGCTTGCATGAACGCATGGCCTAGATGCTCTACCACAGACTCTACCAAGAAAAGCGAAACTCGTCGTCAAAAACGTCAAAAACTCAAAAAAAAGCTCAAGACCTCGTCAAATACTACATTAAAATTAAATGCCAAACTGAAAAAGAGGAGTAAGAATCAGGTAGAAATGAGGAATAGTGGAAACGGTGTGAATACCGCGAAAGAAAAGAGCATTAAAGGGGAGCAGCGTACTGTACAACTGGAGCGAATTGTAGCGTGTTCCATTACAAACGACAACGACAGTTGAAGCGCGACAAGTCCGAACGCTGCCTCAGCGACAGCGGCGGCGGTTCAATACCAAAGCGCTGACAGTAACTTGAGAGGAACGACTGTAATAGCCCGCGAATGAGAATCGCCACTGCGATGTCGCACCATCGCTATACGGCCCAACTCGACGGTCGCAGGATCTAATATACGGGGGGTGGGGCCCAAAAGCTCAACTTTGCTTCATTGACTTTCGAGGCGCTATAAGTTACACTTTATAAATTCTGATCGGACATTTCTACCACCATTTCTATTGAAGAGCATATTAAATACTATTATGACACTCCGCCACAGCCTTCTGGAGGAGCGCTATCGAGAGATTCTGGCACGCAACTGCGAGTTGGTCCCTGAGATCGCGAGATAGTCGATTTCTCCGTCATCGTAGACCACCCCATTGAACAGAGTTTCTCCAACGCCCTTCGATTCCACGTGGTGGCACCCAATGCTGTAGCAGTACAAAGTTTCTAAGAAGGTACGGGCGACAACATGTGAGGAGGATATTCTTCTTGATGTTGGTCCGATGTTAACCGCAGCGCTCAGCTTTCAGCCCGGGGTCCACGAAGAAAATATTGGTCTTTCCATTCCAGGTGCGTCCGGTCCATACCATCAACCCGCGCCTTGGCGACTGCGGTGAAGATGATGTCCTAGACCGTGGCGACGTTGTCGGAGCTGCTCGATGTTGGAGGTCATCCAGATCGAGAGTACTGGTCTCCAGGTAGCTATCCATGGGTGACTCCATACTAGAAGTTTCGCAGCTGTTTGGAGGTGACGTGAATTCCAAAGGTCTTCTCCAGTCAGGCTGCGACTGGAGATGACTTCATATTTTGGTGTACATGAAGGTGATGGGCGAGAGCCAGCTCCTGCTTATAGAGGAACATCTTGGGTATCTTCCGCCCTGGTACTCGTATCCACGTCTTCTCTCTGGGCTGCGAAAACTTTGCTGATATGTGACTCGGTCGAAGTGACTTTTTTTGCCCCCCCCCTGTAGGTTGCTCGAACGTCAGTTTTCATCCTAGTAGAATAGGATGTGAGCCGTCCTGTGGTTGTAGGACATCTTCAATCTTTAACTCATTCTCGTCAATACTGTTCCTTGCCGTGGCCGCAGATGCAGCGGCGTGCCCCTTCCCCCGGTCAAAAACGCACGCGCACGCGAATGAGGTGGGAAGGAGTGGTTAGCATAGGGCCTACTTGCAGGGCACATCATAAGTCGGGGATTTTGGTCAAGTCCTTACGACCGCCCTATTTCAGGGGGCTTGTACGATCCCCGATCCCCTGGCTCCCCTCTCATCGAGCTGTCGAGCGGCGGGAGGGGGGGGGCATCTCGTCTCTCATCTCTTGGCCGCGGCATCGCTGCGAAATAGCTTGGCCCACACTGCATACGCGCTGCCGCGAGTTTTCCACTCCATTACACGTGTCCCTCCATCTGTTGATACGACCAGATACGTCGGCCGGCAAGCCGATTGGCTGACATGATTGGAAAAGTTGTTCAACTTTTCCAATCATGTCAGCCAACCGGCTTGCCGGAAGACGCGGGCGCGCCTGCTTCTGTAATACGGATAGCTTCGTCGTGCTTACCCTCTTCTACACGTATAAAATCCCAACTAATATCCGGCTTTTCTTTCACCTGTACGG
>MU936288.1:0-12582 GCA_036418165.1 Cooperia oncophora
GCGCGTGCTGCAAAAAAATTGAAAAACACGGGTTTTGTTTTAGCTGAGCTCGAAGTGTGGGGAATGGGGAATACGATTGGATGTGAGTGGGCGAACGAGATGGAGAAGGCAAACTCACAATGGACCAGGCGTGCTACATGTGGGCGGCGCGTGCTGCAAAAATGAAAAACACGGGTTTTGTTTTAGCTGATCCTGAAGTGTGGGGAATGAGGGAATACGATTGGATGTGAGTGTTCGAACGAGATGGAGAAGGCAAACCGACAATGGATCGGGCGTTTTCAAAATTTTCAAAAATTCTTCATTCTACTCCGGGAGAGCCTGAAGTATGGGAAGTGAGGGAAACGATATAATGTGAGTGGGCGAACGAGATGGAGAAGGCAAACTCACAATGGACCAGGCGTGCTACATGTGGGCGGCGCGTGCTGCAAAAATGAAAAACACGGGTTTTGTTTTAGCTGATCCTGAAGTGTGGGGAATGGGGAATACGATTGGATGTGAGTGGGCGAACGAGATGGAGAAGGCAAACTCACAATGGACCAGGCGTGCTACATGTGGGCGGCGCGTGCTGCAAAAATGAAAAACACGGGTTTTGTTTTAGCTGATCCTGAAGTGTGGGGAATGGGGGAATACGATTCGGAACGAGATGGAGAAGGCAAACTCACAATGGACCAGACGTGCTACATGTGGGCGGCGCGTGCTGCAAAAATGAAAAACACGGGTTTTGTTTTAGCTGATCCTGAAGTGTGGGGAATGGGGAATACGACTGGAAGTGAGTGGGCGAACGGATGGAGAAGGCAAACCGAACATCTGGATGGCGCGTTCACGAATTTCAAAAATTCTTCTCATATCTTGACTCCGGAGAGCTGAAGTATAGGGAAGTGAGGGAAAGGATAATATAGGAGTCGGCCGTCAGAGATGAGAAGGCAAACCGACAATGGACCAGACGTGGTGCATGTGGGCGGCGCGTGCTGCAAAAAAATTGAAAAACACGGGTTTTGTTTTAGCTGATCCTGAAGTGTGGGGAATGAGGAATACGATTGGATGTGAGTGTTCGAACGGATGGAGAAGGCAAACCGACAATGGATCGGGCGTTTTCAAAATTTTCAAAAATTCTTCATTCTACTCCGGGAGAGCCTGAAGTATGGGAAGTGAGGGAAACGATATAATGTGAGTGGGCGAACGAGATGGAGAAGGCAAACCGACAATGGACCAGACGTGGTGCATGTGGGCGGCGCGTGCTGCAAAAAATTGAAAAACACGGGTTTTGTTTTAGCTGAGCTCGAAGTGTGGGGAATGGGGGAATACGATTGGATGTGAGTGGGCGAACGAGATGGAGAAGGCAAACCGACAATGGACCAGACGTGCTACATGTGGGCGGCGCGTGCTGCAAAAAAATTGAAAAACACGGGTTTTGTTTTAGCTGATCCTGAAGTGTGGGGAATGAGGAATACGATTGGATGTGAGTGGGCGAACGAGATGGAGAAGGCAAACCGACAATGGACCAGACGTGGTGCATGTGGGCGGCGCGTGCTGCAAAAAAATTGAAAAACACGGGTTTTGTTTTAGCTGATCCTGAAGTGTGGGGAATGAGGAATACGATTGGATGTGAGTGTTCGAACGGATGGAGAAGGCAAACCGACAATGGATCGGGCGTTTTCAAAATTTTCAAAAATTCTTCATTCTACTCCGGGAGAGCCTGAAGTATAGGGAAGTGAGGGAAACGATATAATGTGAGTGGGCGAACGAGATGGAGAAGGCAAACTCACAATGGACCAGACGTGCTACATGTGGGCGGCGCGTGCTGCAAAAATGAAAAACACGGGTTTTGTTTTAGCTGATCCTGAAGTGTGGGGAATGGGGGAATACGATTGGATGTGAGTGGGCGAACGAGATGGAGAAGGCAAACTCACAATGGACCAGACGTGCTACATGTGGGCGGCGCGTGCTGCAAAAAAAAATGAAAACAGGGGTTTGTTATACGCTGCTGCTGAAGTAGTGGGAATGGGGGAATGCGATGATGTGAGTGTTCGAACGAAGATGCGAGAAGGCAAAAACCGAACAGGATCCGCGGCGTTTTCCAAATTTCAACCCGTCTTCATTCTAGCTACCGGAGAGCCTGAGTATGGAAGTGAGGGAAACGATATAAGTGAGTGGCGAACGAGTCTGGAGAAGGCAACTCACAATGGACCAGACGTGCTACATGTGGGGCGGCGCGTGCTGCAAAAATGAAAAACACGGGTTTTGTTTTAGCTGCTCCTGAAGTGTGGGGAATGGGGGAATGCGATTGGATGTGAGTGTTCGAACGAGATGGAGAAGGCAAACCGACAGGATCGGGCGTTTTCAAAATTTTTAAAACTTCTTCATTCTACTCCAGAAGAACCTGAAGTTTGGGAAATAGGATACGATTGGATGTGAGTGGCGAACGCAAGATGGAGAAGGGAACGAGCGAATGGACCAGGCGTTTTCAAAATTTTCAAAAATTCTTCATTCTTCTCCGGGAGAGCCTGAAGTATGGGAAGTGAGGGAAAGGATATAATATGAGTGGGCGAACGAGATGGAGAAGGCAAACCGACAATGGACCAGACGTGGTGCATGTGGGCGGCGCGTGCTGCAAAAAAATTGAAAAACACGGGTTTTGTTTTAGCTGAGCTCGAAGTGTGGGGAATGGGGGAATACGATTGGATGTGAGTGGGCGAACGAGATGGAGAAGGCAAACTCACAATGGACCAGACGTGCTACATGGGCGCGTGCTGCAAAAATGAAAAACACGGGTTTTGTTTTAGCTGATCCTGAAGTGTGGGGAATGAGGAATACGATTGGATGTGAGTGTTCGAACGGATGGAGAAGGCAAACCGACAATGGATCGGGCGTTTTCAAAATTTTCAAAAATTCTTCATTCTACTCCGGGAGAGCCTGAAGTATGGGAAGTGAGGGAAACGATATAATGTGAGTGGGCGAACGAGATGGAGAAGGCAAACCGACAATGGACCAGACGTGGTGCATGTGGGCGGCGCGTGCTGCAAAAATGAAAAACACGGGTTTTGTTTTAGCTGATCCTGAAGTGTGGGGAATGGGGAATACGATTGGATGTGAGTGGGCGAACGAGATGGAGAAGGCAAACCGACAATGGACCAGACGTGGTGCATGTGGGCGGCGCGTGCTGCAAAAAAATTGAAAAACACGGGTTTTGTTTTAGCTGGTCCTGAAGTGTGGGGAATGGGGAATACGATTGGATGTGAGTGTTCGAACGAGATGGAGAAGGCAAACTCACAATGGACCAGACGTGCTACATGTGGGCGGCGCGTGCTGCAAAAATGAAAAACACGGGTTTTGTTTTAGCTGATCCTGAAGTGTGGGGAATGAGGAATACGATTGGATGTGAGTGTTCGAACGGATGGAGAAGGCAAACCGACAATGGATCGGGCGTTTTCAAAATTTTCAAAAATTCTTCATTCTACTCCGGGAGAGCCTGAAGTATGGGAAGTGAGGGAAACGATATAATGTGAGTGGGCGAACGAGATGGGAGGAAAGGCAACCGACAATGAGCAGCACGTCGTTGCATGTGGCGCCGCGGCTGCAAAAATGAAAAACACAACAGTTTGCTTAGCTCGATAACCTGAGTTGGGGGAATGAGAATACGATTGGAATGTGAGTGTTCGAACGAGATGGAGAAGGCAAACCGACAATGGACCAGACGTGGTGCATGTGGGCGGCGCGTGCTGCAAAAAATGAAAAACACGGGTTTTGTTTTAGCTGATCCTGAAGTGTGGGGAATGGGGAATACGATTGGATGTGAGTGTTCGAACGAGATGGAGAAGGCAAACTCACAATGGACCAGACGTGCTACATGTGGGCGGCGCGTGCTGCAAAAATGAAAAACACGGGTTTTGTTTTAGCTGATCCTGAAGTGTGGGGAATGGGGAATACGATTGGATGTGAGTGTTCGAACGAGATGGAGAAGGCAAACTCAGACAATGGACGGCCAGACGTGCTACATGTGGGCGGCACGTGCTGCAAAAATGAAAAACACGGGTTTGTGTTTAGCTGATCCTGAAGTGTGGGGAATGGGGAATACGACTGGAAGTGAGTGGGCGATCGGATGGAGAAGGCAAACCGACAATGGATCGGGCGTTTTCAAAATTTTCAAAAATTCTTCATTCTTCTCCGGGAGAGCCTGAAGTATGGGAAGTGAGGGAAACGATATAATGTGAGTGGGCGAACGAGATGGAGAAGGCAAACCGACAATGGACCAGACGTGGATGTGGCATGTGGGCGCGTGCTGCAAAAAAATTGAAAACAGGGTTTTGTTGTTAGCTGATTCCTGAGTGTGGGGAAATGATATATACGTATTGCTGTGAGTTTTCGGAACGGATGGAAAGAAAGGCAAACTGAAATGGATCGGGCGTTCAAATTTTCAAAAATCTCTATCATATCTAGCTTCCGGGAGAGCCTGAGAGTATGGGAGTGAGGGAATACGATTGATAAGTGAGTGGGCCGAACGAGATGGAGAGGCAAGACGACATGGACCAGACGTGGTGCATGTGGGCGGCGCGTGCTGCAAAAAAAATTGAAAAACACGGGTTTTGTTTTAGCTGGTCCTGAAGTGTGGGGAATGAGGAATACGATTGGATGTGAGTGTTCGAACGGATGGAGAAGGCAAACATCGACAATGGACAGACGATGCACATGTGGCGGCGCGTGTGCAATTAAATGAAAAAAGCACGGGTTTGTTTTAGCTGATCCTGAAGTGTGGGGAATGGGGAATACGATTGGATGTGAGTGTTCGAACGAGATGGAGAAGGCAAACTCACAATGGACCAGACGTGCTACATGTGGGCGGCGCGTGCTGCAAAAATGAAAAACACGGGTTTTGTTTTAGCTGATCCTGAAGTGTGGGGAATGGGGAATACGACTGGAAGTGAGTGGGCGATCGGATGGAGAAGGCAAACCGACAATGGATCGGGCGTTTTCAAAATTTTCAAAAATTCTTCATTCTACTCCGGGAGAGCCTGAAGTATGGGAAGTGAGGGAAACGATATAATGTGAGTGGGCGAACGAGATGGAGAAGGCAAACCGACAATGGACCAACGTGTGCATTGGGCGGCGGCGTGCTGCAGGAAAAATTTGAAAAAAGAACCCGGTTTTGTTTTAGCTGAATCCTGAAGTTGTGGAATGAGGAATACGAATGGTATGTGGATTGTTCGAACGAGATGGAGACGGCCATAACTGACAATCGGATCGGCGTTTTCAAAATTTGTCAAATTCTTTCATTCTACTCCGGGAGAGCCTGAAGTATGGGAAGTGAGGGAAACGATATAATGTGAGTGGGCGAACGAGATGGAGAAGGCAAACCGACAATGGACCAGACGTGGTGCATGTGGGCGGCGCGTGCTGCAAAAAAATTGAAAAACACGGGTTTTGTTTTAGAGACAATAGAATACGCTGCAAGACACACACAAACACGATATAGAATGTGCAGTGTTCGACGAGTGGGAACGGCAAACTCACATGGACCAGACGTGCTAACATGTGGGCGCGGTCGTGCTGCCAAAAATGAAAACAACAGGGTTCTAAGTTTAGCTGATCGCGTGAAGTGTGGGAGAATGGGGAATATCGATTGGATTGATGTTGAACGAGATGGAGAAGGCAAAACTCACAGAAGGAACCAGACGTGCCTACATGAGTGGGCGGCACTGGCGCAGAATAAAATGAAAAACACGGGTTTGTTTGAGTCTGATCCGAGTTTGGGGATGGGGAACTACGAACTGGAGAGTGAAGTGGGCGATCGGATGGAGAAAGGGCAAACGACAATGGAACGGCTTTTCGAAATTTATCAAAAACTTCATTCATTCGTTCTCCGGGAGCACTGAAGTTGGAAAGTGAGGAAAGCGATAAAGATAAATATGAGTGCGAACGGAGGATGGAGATGGCATAACCGACATAGACAGACGTGGTGATAGTTGGGCGGCCGCGTGACTGCTAAAAAAAATTGACCAAACACTGGGTTTGTGTTTAGCTGATGCCTGTATGATGTTGGGAATGAAGCAGCGATTGGATGTGAAGTGTTCGATACGGATGAGGAAGCAAACGTGCACAATGGTCGGGAGCGTTTATCAAAATTTCAAAAATTCTTACATTTACTCCGGGAAGCTGAAGTAATGGAAAGTCGAGGGAAAACGATATAATGTGAGTGGCGAACGAAACTGGAGAAGAGCAAACCGACAATAGGACCAGACGTGTGGCAAATGTGGGCGCGCGTGCTGCCAGCCAATGAAAAACACGGGTTTCTTGTTTAGCTGAGCTCGAAGTGTGGGGAATGGGGAATACGATTGGATGTGAGTGTTCGAACGAGATGGAGAAGGCAAACTCACAATGGACCAGACGTGCTACATGTGGGCGGCGCGTGCTGCAAAAATGAAAAACACGGGTTTTGTTTTAGCTGATCCTGAAGTGGGAATGGGGAATACGATTGGATGTGAGTGTTCGAACGAGATGGAGAAGGCAAACCGACAATGGACCAGGCGTGCTACATGTGGGCGGCGCGTGCTGCAAAAAATTGAAAACACGGGTTTTGTTTTTAGCTGATCCTGAAGTGTGGGGAATGAGGAATACGATTGGATGTGAGTGTTCGAACGGATGGAGAAGGCAAACCGACAATGGATCGGGCGTTTTCAAAATTTTCAAAATCTCATTACTACTGACGGAGAGCCTGAAGTATGGGAAGTGAGGGAAACGATATAATGTGAGTGGGCGAACGAGATGGAGAAGGCAAACCGACAATGGACCAGACGTGGTGCATGTGGGCGGCGCGTGCTGCAAAAAAATTGAAAAACACGGGTTTTGTTTTAGCTGAGCTCGAAGTGTGGGGAATGGGGAATGCGATTGGATGTGAGTGTTCGAACGAGATGGAGAAGGCAAACCGACAGGATCGGGCGTTTTCAAAATTTTTAAAACTTCTTCATTCTACTCCAGAAGAACCTGAAGTTTGGGAAATAGGGGAATACGATTGGATGTGAGTGGGCGAACGAGATGGAGAAGGCAAACTCACAATGGACCAGACGTGCTACATGTGGGCGGCGCGTGCTGCAAAAATGAAAAACACGGGTTTTGTTTTAGCTGGCTACTTGAAGTGTGGGGAATGGGATCGCGAATGGATTGAGTGGTTCGATCTCGAGATGGAGAAGGCAAACCGACAGGATCGGGCGTTTTCAAAATTTTTAAAACTTCTTCATTCTACTCCAGAAGAACCTGAAGTTTGGGAAATAGGGGAATACGATTGGATGTGAGTGGGCGAACGAGATGGAGAAGGCAAACCGACAATGGACCAGGCGTTTTCAAAATTTTCAAAAATTCTTCATTCTTCTCCGCGGAGAGCCTGAAGTATGGGGAAGTGAGGGAAAGGATATAATGTGAGTGGGCGAACGAGATGGAGAAGGCAAACCGACAATGGACCAGACGTGCTACATGTGGGCGGCGCGTGCTGCAAAAAATTGAAAAACACGGGTTTTGTTTTAGCTGAGCTCGAAGTGTGGGGAATGGGGAATACGATTGGATGTGAGTGGGCGAACGAGATGGAGAAGGCAAACTCGACAATGGACCAGGCGTTTTCAAAATTTTCAAAAATTCTTCATTCTTCTCCGGGAGAGCCTGAAGTATGGGAAGTGAGGGAAAGGATATAATATGAGTGGGCGAACGGGAGAGAAGGCAAAACCAAGACAATGAACCGACTGTGCAGTGGCGGCGCGTGCTGCAAAAAAATTGAAAAACAGGGTTTGTTTTAGCTGAGCACATCGAATGTGGGGTAATGGGGCATACGATTTGGGATTGAGTGGCACTTAGCGAACGAGATGAGAAGGCTAACCATCAATGGACCAGACGTGCTACATGTGGGCGGCGCGTGCTGCAAAAATGAAAACACGGGTTTTGTTTTAGCTGATCCTGAAGTGTGGGGAATGAGGAATACGATTGGATGTGAGTGTTCGAACGGATGGAGAAGGCAAACCGACAATGGATCGGGCGTTTTCAAAATTTTCAAAAATTCTTCATTCTACTCCGGGAGAGCCTGAAGTATGGGAAGTGAGGGAAACGATATAATGTGAGTGGGCGAACGAGATGGAGAAGGCAAACCGACAATGGACCAGACGTGGTGCATGTGGGCGCGCAGCGTGCTAGCTAAATAAAATTGAAAAACAGGGTTTGATTTAGCTGAGGCTCGAAGTGTTGGGAAAATGGGAATACGATTGGCATTGAAGTGGGCGAAACGAGATGGAGAAGGCAAACTCACAATGGACCAGACGTGCTACATGTGGGCGGCGCGTGCTGCAAAAATGAAAAACACGGGTTTTGTTTTAGCTGATCCTGAGTGTGGGAATGGGAATCAAGCGAAGATGTGAGTGTTCGAACGAGATGGAGAAGCAAACGACAGGCATGGCGTTTTCAAAATTTTACACTCTTCATTCTAACCTCAGAGACGTGAAGTCGGGAAATAGGGGAATACGATTGGATGTGAGTGGGCGAACGAGATGGAGAAGGCAAACCGACAATGGACCAGGCGTTTTCAAAATTTTCAAAAATTCTTCATTCTTCTCCGGGAGAGCCTGAAGTATGGGAAGTGAGGGAAAGGATATAATATAGTGGCGAACGAGATGAAGAAGGCAAACCGACATGACGCAGACGATGGTGCAATGTGGGCGGCGCCGTGCTGCAAAAAATTGAAAACACGGAGTTTTTGTTTTAGAGCTGGTCCGAAATGTGTGGGGAAAATGAGAGAGAATACGGATTGGATGCTGAGTGTCGAACGGATAGGAGAAGAGACCACTCCCAATGGACTCAAGACGTGCTAAACATGTGGGAAGGCGCGTGCTAGCAAAATAGAAAAACCATGTTTTGTATTCGCTAGATCCTAGAGTGTGGTAGAATGGGGAAATACGATGGATGAAGTGTTCGAACGAGAGGAGAAGGCAAACTCACAATGGACCAGATGCTACAATCGTGGGCGCACGTGCTGGCAAATGAACAACAACGGGTTTGTTTTAGCTGATCGAGTTGGGAATGGGGATACGACGAAGTGAGTGCTGCGATGCGGATAGGAGAAGGCATAACCGACAATGGGATGACGCGTTTTCAAAAATTTTTCAAAAATTCTAATACATTCTCTCTCGGAGAGCCTGAAGTAATGGGAAAGTGAGGGAAGGATATAATTGAGTAGGGACGAACGAGATGAGAAGGACAACCGCCAAAGGACAGACGTGGTGGCAGTGGGGCGCGTGCTGCAAAAAATTAGAAAACCCGGTTTTGTATTTAGCTGATCCTGCAGTGTGGGGAAGAGGAATACGTTGAGATTTGATGTTGAACGCGATGGAGAAGGCAAACTGACTGATAAGGGATCGGGGCTTTCAAATTTTCCCAAAATCTTGCATTCTACTCCGGGAGAGCCTGAAGTATGGGAAGTGAGGGAAAGGATATAATATGAGTGGGCGAACGAGATGGAGAAGGCAAACCGACAATGGACCAGACGTGGTGCATGTGGGCGGCGCGTGCTGCAAAAAAATTGAAAAACACGGGTTTTGTTTTAGGCTCGAGACTCACGAGTGTGAGGGATGGCGGGAATAAACTCGATTGGAGTATGATGGCGAACGAGATGGAGAAGGCAAACCGACAATGGACCAGGCGTGCTACATGTGGGCGGCGCGTGCTGCAAAAAAAATTGAAAAACACGGGTTTTGTTTTAGCTGAGCTCGAAGTGTGGGGAATGGGGAAACGATATAATGTGAGTGGGCGAACGAGATGGAGAAGGCAAACTGCCACAAGTGGACGCAGGCGTAGCTACATGTGGCGGTGCCGTTCTGCCAAAAAATTGAAAAAACACGGTTTTGTATTAAGCTGGCTCCTGAAGTAGTGGGAATGGGAATTGCACGATTGGTGTGAGTGTTACGAAAACGATGAGGAGAAGGCAAACCGACAGGATCGGCGTTCAAAATTTTAAAACTCTCATTCTAGCTCCAGAAGAACACTGAAGTTGGGAAGTAGGGAATAACGATTGGATGTGAGTGGGCGAACGAGATGGAGAAGGCAAACCGACAATGGACCAGGCGTGCTACATGTGGGCGGCGCGTGCTGCAAAAAATTGAAAAACAGGGGTTTTGTTTTAGCTGAGCTCGAAGTGTGGGGAATGGGGAAACCATATAATGTGAGTGTTCGAACGAGATGGAGAAGGCAAACCGACAATGGATCGGGCGTGCTACATGTGGGCGGCGCGTGCTGCAAAAAATTGAAAAACACGGGTTTTGTTTTAGCTGAGCTCGAAGTGTGGGGAATGGGGAAACGATATAATGTGAGTGGGCGAACGAGATGGAGAAGGCAAACTCACAATGGACCAGACGCGTGCTACATGTGGGCGGCGCGTGCTGCAAAAATGAATTTGAACAAAAAACAAGCGGGGGTTTTTTTTGGGTTTTAGCAGCTGAGCTCGAAGTGTGGGGAATGGGGAAATGCGATTGGATGTGAGTGTTCGAACGAGATGGAGAAGGCAAACCGACAGTGGATCGGGCGTTTTCAAAACTTCCAAAAATTCTTCATTCTACTCCAGAAGAACCTGAAGTTTGGGAAATAGGGGAATACGATTGAATGTGAGTGCGAACGAGATGGAGAAGGCAAACCGACAATGGACCAGGCGTGCTACATGTGGGCGGCGCGTGCTGCAAAAAATTGAAAAACACGGGTTTTGTTTTAGCTGAGCTCGAAGTGTGGGGAATGGGGAAATGCGATTGGATGTGAGTGTTCGAACGAGATGGAGAAGGCAAACCGACAGTGGATCGGGCGTTTTCAAAACTTCCAAAAATTCTTCATTCTACTCCAGAAGAACCTGAAGTTTGGGAAATAGGGGAATACGATTGAATGTGAGTGGGCGAACGAGATGGAGAAGGCAACCCCAATGGATCGGGCGCTACATGTGGGGCGCGCGTGCTGCAGAAACAATTGAAAACACGTTTAGTTTTAGCCTGCTCCTGAGTGTGGGGAAGTGGGGAATGCGATTGGCTCTGAGCTTGATTCGAGCTGAATGGAGAAGGCAAACGACAATGGATCGGGCGTGCTACATGTGGGCGGCGCGTGCTGCAAAAAATTGAAAAACACGGGTTTGTTTTAGCTGCTCCTGAAGTGTGGGGAATGGGGGAATGCGATAGGATGTGAGTGGGCGGACGAGATGGAGAAGGGAAACTCACAATGGATTGGGCGTTTTCAAAATTTTCAAAAATTTTTCATTCTACTCCGGAAGAGCCTGAAGTGTGGGAAGCAGGGGCAAAAAAGCAGAGGGTCGCCGGTGAGGATTGTGGGGCCACGAAAATTGGGGCGGGGCCTGCTTCCGAAGTGGGCAGAGTCATAATATGGAACAGAAGGTACTGGCAAACGTCCCAGAGCACTCCGAAGACCGGAGTGGATTAAGGTCAGCAGAGGGTCGCCAGTGGGACACGAGAATCGGGGGCGGGGCCTGCTTCGAAGTGGGCGGAGTCAGACAAAAGATCTGCAAAACGGTCCCAGAGCACTCCGAAGACCGGAAAAAGTGGATTAAGGTCAGCAGAGGTCGTCGGTGAAGATTGTGGGGCACAAAAATTGTGGGCGGGGTCTGCTCTGAGGTGGGCGGAGTCAGACGAAGAATCTGTAAAATAGCTCAAGAGTACTTCAGACACCGGAAAAAGTGGAGTACAGAACAAAAGGCGGATATCAGTTGAGTCTAGAAATATGTGAAAGAAAATACGCGCGGCGAAGCCGCGCCCGCCCGGCGCAGCCCGTATCAGAAGGAGGCGCGCCGGCGTTAGCCGGCGAGCCGACTGGTAAGAAATAAGGGCAATAGCCCAAAAAGTGCAAAATATTGTAAGTCACAGGTGGCTCACATTGTCCCACGTGGCCACTCGCCTATGAGCCACCGGTGGCTCATGGTGTCGTCAGCATTCCAAAGGCAGTTCCCGCGGGTCAATTATCACGAGCAGTTATCGCTGATTTATGGACCAGCAACTCAAACGACGTTCTAGTAGAGGAAGAAGCAAAAATGTTTTGAACACCTCAAACGATACCCCTTCATGACAGTCACACAGCCTTATTGTACGAATTCTCCGGACTTGTCGGCGACTGGACACCCCGCGGCCCGTAATCTCGCAAAAGAGTCGACATCCTCAGGATTCTCATCAACGAGCATGGGAAGTCGCCCTGGGGCGCTTCAGGCTGCGCTATGCACATACAGAGGGAAAATAAAAATTCGCGGCACTATTTACCCTTTACTGCCCCAGTCATCCGAAATCAGGCCAGTTCCTGACCGACTTTTTTCTCCGTGGGCAGATTTTGCTCAAATGTTGTCTCCTGGGGTAGTTTGACCTCCAGAATACGAATATCACATTCGCTCAGCCCGAAACCCGCGCCACAGGCGCCAATGATTTGGGGTATTTTGGCGCCGGTGCCCGTGGTGCGGGCGGCAGGAGGTTACGCGATATTCGTGTTCAGCGGGTCGAACTACCCCTGGAGCCAAGTTTTCAGCAAATTCTGCCCACGGAGAAAAAAGTCGGTCAGGAACTGGCCTGATTTCGGATG
>MU936356.1:4008-21523 GCA_036418165.1 Cooperia oncophora
CTTTTCCTGGTCCCTAAACTGCTATTAACCCATCTTAAATTCTTTGATTGAGAGTCTTCTGCTGAAGGGCACGCCCCGCCCACTGTAGGCGGGTATTGGCAAATCCCAAACACTCCGCTCTTTTTTTCTCTGACAAATTTTCTCCTTATTCCAAGATGCTTTATCGCTGAGTTATTTAAATCATTCTATAAAAGAATTAGAATTGATTTGTGACATTCTGAGAATTGGTTTTGTATCGTCTTGAAAAATATTGGAGCACCAGCAGTGGTGCTAACCAACATAGCTGGGGAGAAGGGGTGCACTCGGCCGCGCTTCTGCATCCCTTCATCAGAAAGGCTAGGGCAGGACGCAGAGGACCTGAGTCGCTGAGGGACGGTCCCGCCAAGGATACATACAATTCATATCCCTGAGAGCGGTAGGCGTGGCTGCTTCATTTGAATGTGGCTGAGCTGCCTTCTTGGTGAGGTGTTGCCGTTTTAGGACCGACTGTTCGTGTCTTGTCCAGCAAATGACAGTTGTCTGAAATGCAAATATCCTACAGTAACGCATTTACGTCATGTTCAGAGGAAGCACGCGACCACGCCCTTCCCATTCCTGTGTTATGGGGTAAAGTTCAGTCTTTCGAGGCTTTACTAGAAAACTAAACGAAATTGGTAGAAAAACTACTGCAAAAGACCAATGGGTAAATCCGTCTCTGACCTCAGACTAGCTATCAAAGGCAGGGAACGATGCTGGAGGTGGGCGATTGCTGTCAACGTCATTGGGTGAAATGGCTGCGAAATGGCGTCTGGCCACACCCCATCCAGCCCTTACACCAATGACATTGACAGCAATCGTCCGCCCCCAGCCATCGTACCCACAGCTTTGAAGACTTGATTAGGAGAAGGGATACGAATGCGCTGGCAAGTGGTCTTTCCTCCTACTCCGCGCCCCTCCCCCTTCACCTCAACTACGTTAGCGCCCCAGCACTTTTCCCCACCTGGTGTATTTTTTACCTAATTAGTTAGACGCAGTATGGCTCAGGGGGGGGGCATTTTGCACATTTGCTACTTCGCATTGTCGTATTGAGTGGTTAATGAGTGTTGACAGGTATTCTTTAAAAGAGTTAACAAGTAGTTTCTATAAACTTTGTCAGGTATCACTTTATGGCTGCAGTTTTCACGGCACTTGATGGCCCGGCACGACGGTGGGAAGCAGCGAAAATGCAAAGCCCCCCAAGCCGATCTGCGCCGTTTTTGCAACCTTGTGTATGCTGTATTGATTGAGTACATTTCCCTTATCGCTGATTATTTTTTTTGCAAGAAAGACCTCAAAAGGCGTCTTCAGGTTGCTCAATATTCATTAGGACTGTTGTTGTCACGGAGGGTAGTGATGTGTTGTGCAAAGCCAGATGGCCCACCAGCCATCCATCGAATGCAATCAGCCACCATCGGCTGTCAACTCGACTCTCGTCGCCACATTTCACTTGCGCGCGCGTTACTATCAATTCGTCGGGCTGTTTTACGTTGATAGTCGTTCATTTTCCGCGATGTGACGGGCAACCACCACCGGTGGGACGATCGACGTCGCGTCGTCGCACCCCCCTCTTAATGGTGATGGTAGTAGTGATGAGTGGTTACTGACTAGTTGGGTTGACCGTCACCCGATTGGGAATACCTGTTTCAGTTGTTGAAATGTACGTCTGAGCGTCATGCTCTCCTCCTCTGCTGGTCGTCGTTGACATTTTAATCGCGCTCGAATCACTTTCCGTTACTCCCTCTCGCCCCGGTCTATCCGTTTCCTTTCCCAATCATCACTACTGCACCTGGTCGCTTATCGATTATCACTTGCACACATATCTTTTCGTTACTTTTTATCAGTTTCTGTTGTGATAGAACTCACGTTATGCACTTCAAGGGTTTTGATTTGTCTGATTTTTGGGGCAGTTGGGGAGGGGCATTTGTTTTGCGTGGGTGTTTTGCATATTTGATTGCTATTGTTTCACTTCTTTAGCTTTGCGTGGAGGACTCGCAGTGGTACTGAAGCGGGGGGGGGTGGGAAGAAGAGGGCTACAAGTTCTATGATCGTTCTCTAGCCACAACGAGAACGCTGTTGGTGTAGGACAAACGAATCGCTCAAG
This sequence comes from Cooperia oncophora, assembly GCA_036418165.1. Taxonomy (NCBI): domain Eukaryota; kingdom Metazoa; phylum Nematoda; class Chromadorea; order Rhabditida; family Trichostrongylidae; genus Cooperia; species Cooperia oncophora. The sequence continues at coordinate 6,128 of MU936356.1, forward strand.
GGAGAAATGAAAGGAAATGAGAAAGCGTTTGGGAATCTCGAGAGAGCAATGGAAGTGAGTAAATCGAGTTTGTAGTTGGTTGGGTGCCACTCTCGTTTCTCATGGGTAAAAACTGTTCCTGACCCACCCGCCCCACTAAGTTCTTCTTATTGATAGTCTTCAGTTTCTTTCTTCATAAAATCCCGGCTTGTTATTGATTTTGGTACTTTTTATGTGGCAGCATGGTTGTTAAATGGAACTTTTGACCTGACTTCGACCAGATTGTCTTTCTTGGAAAGCGCTTAGCAAGACTCGAGACACAAGAATTGCCCTTCTGGCTAGCTTGGATAGTCGCTTGGCGCTGTCCGGCTTGGGAGGGGTATTCTGCACTGGGTTCATTAGTTTCATGAGGCCTGTTAGCTCCTGTTAAGTTGCAAAATTATATGAGTGAGCCACTTTGGTTGCAGTAATTTACAGATTTTCCCGAGGTGTTCCTCGAGCCGGCTTCGCTAAGTACCATGTCCTGTCCCCTCCCAAGCTGAACTGCGCCCAAACATCTGCTCTCCCAAGCATAACGTCCACCAATGAACTTCGTTTTCGCTCAAAAAACTATGAATTGACATCTCTTCAATGCGATGTCAAACTTAGGAAAGCGCTAATAATCTTGGGGAGAGGGAAGAGGTGACAGTATTTGAAGAACTTCTTGTGTATAAAAGGGGCTCTGCGAATTGAATTGTGGGGTTCACCCAGCCCAAAGCTTCTTACTCTCGTAGGCTTATTCAGAAATCTTTATTTCCTCTTTGACAGTTCCAGATTTGCGTGAGACGCCCTTTGAATGCCCCTTCTGAGGTTATTAGCGCTCTCATAAGGATAGCCCTCGCGTTCCTCCTCCTTTGAACTCAGATCCAGGCTCTTTTCACTCCCATTTTTCATTTAGCTATTTGCAAGTAAAGTACACCTTGTACCTGTGCCTCTGTAATCTAGCTACTGTTCAGATAAATTCATTCCTTAGACGCTCCAAGAAAAATCATTGATTCACTTGAAAAATTATAGAAATGGGAAAAATCGATGGGTTTTAATGCAAAGAAGGAGCTCAGCTTCCATCTCGTTCCCCAGCGAAAGGTGTCGTTTTGATTGCTGGAGGGATGGGGCTCTTATTTACCACCAAAAAAAAACCTTTCCGGCTGCTGACTTCTCGGTCTTTCCCGTTTCACCCCTCTCCATGACTGTGTTTTGAAAAAAATTTGTAGAATTAAAGGCACTTTCCGCGATAAAATAAGGCTATGACCTTTCAAATGTGTCAGACGATCCGGAAGGAGATTGCGGAGGCTGCGCTACCTTTAGAAAGTGAAAATCGGCAAGAATTCCGCTTTAAGCTAACCAATTAGGCCCATGGGCGCCCCTTAGGCCCATGCCGACCCCCACCGGCTGCTAGCTACTAGCTAGTAGCCACTATGCTATCTCTCTCCATTCCGAATGGTGAGAGTGAGGTGATACGATAAAAGAGCTGATATCTTTATGATAACGACGAGTGGAAATTCGTACAAACATGCGTTTTCTTCATTGCATGCATGTACAAGTTGGGGTCGATATGGAATCCTATTTAGGGCATTTTCGGCTGTTTTTCTGCTGCTTTTCTCCGCTAATCAGATACCTAGCCCTTTTTCGTTCCTATGTGGGTTCCGTTACCCACAATCTGTGGTCGCGGGCTTTGCCTTTAAAGGCAGCGTCCGCGATCAACCAAAGTGAAAAAACCCTCCAATGAAAACGAACGCGGAGTACGCAACCACAGCGGATATCCCACTCTTGCGGCTCGAAATCGATTGATTGACGAGGGCGGAGTCAACAAGGCTGAGCTGACGCCTCCTTCCCTGTTAATCCCGCCCCGACTGGTTAACAGTTATCAGTGCTTGCTGGCATTGATAAACGCTAAGTTTCTGGAGTTCCGAGCCGGCGACGTGTATTGGAGAACTCACCAAAGGTCTGCGAAACTCGTCCATGCCTTAAATTTCGTAGGGTCTTATTTCACGCTCTTCCACACCTTTTTCCTACTTTTTTTGATTAGTGCTTCATTGGCCACCTGTTCTAACAAATTTGACCCCTGAGACCTGCCAAAGTCCATCGCGGGCGCTGTCTTTAAAGTAAAAACACTGGAAGGGTGGTAGGAAGTTGGGAGAATCCAGGTTGGTAGGTAGTATGGGCTATGAGGAAGGGTGGTTGTATCCAGAGTACAGCATCGTTGTGTGGAAACACATGGGGGGGGTACTTTTTCGCTGTAGAGCGGGGTCGTAATTGGTGTTTCTTAGGTTTGGAGAGGGGGGAGTCGTATGTGGTTGAGAGGAATTTCGCCGCGTTGGGGGAAATTTTTGCCGGTTGTTGTCTTTTCGCGTGATTTTTCCTGCTATGTGTACGTATATGCCCCCGCCCACTCACGCTTGACAGCAAAATTTTTGGGGGAAAAAAGGAAAATTTTCGGTGAATCCCGGGAGAAAATGGTAGGAAGTTGGGAAACCCAAGAAATTTTCCCGTTTCAACATGGCTATATAACCCCGCTCGACGGAAAGTTCTTTCGGGAGAAAAACTGGAAAATGTGGGAAATTGGTAGGTAGGTGTTGGGGAAAGGGGAGAGGGTCGTACTGACACCCTCCCTTTGGGGGAGGTCGTACTGACACCAACATTCCACACATCACGATGCTGTACTCTGGTTGCACCAGAGGAGGAAATCTTGAGGGGAGGATCGTATTTGAAAAAATTTTTCTCAACCGCAGGACGTACTCTGCACTTGAGGCGCATTCCTGTAGCCAATAAGAAAGGTAAATATCAAGAAAGAAAGATAAATATAAGATAATATATATATATGATGTATAGAAAGATAATAATTAATAAAGTTAACAGGTCTTTATCAATTATTGCATAGCCCCAAGTTTGCCTGAGAGGGTACGAAGCTTCATACATTCAACCGTTATTATTATCATTAGGGTAAGGCACTACTGATAGTGTAATGTTTAGCACGCAGAGGTTCAGGGACCGAAGTTGCTAATGGAAAGGCAGCACATGAGCAGAAGACTGAAGATGTAAAAGTGCTTGTATAAGCATAGCGTGGTATCGGTTGGAAGGGGGGGGGGGGGGAGACTTCCGCGAACTGGTGAGAAACCGCCATGAAAAGAGTTGGTTTTGGCGAACAGGATGTTATCAGGGAAATCGTAACGGTTGGGTAGAAGAAAATTGAAGAGAATCGAACTGGTGGCAGAACATTTACAGAATGAGAGATTAGGGATTTCCAAAAATTACTGAAAATCGTGAGAAAGGGGAGGGCTTCTACTAAAGTTAAAGTTTTCAGATACAAGGAATGTGCTTTAGTAGCAACCAGTAATTTTTTTTCTGAATTGATACGACTGGAGCTTTCTGCTTTTCTTGATTTCGTTCTCTTTTCCTTTAATCTTTTATGCTTTTCTGGTTCTCCTCTTTTTCTTTGGTTCCTCGATCTTTTTTCTCATTGTTCTTGTTTTCATGCGTAGTCATGACTTATGAGCCATTATATATTTATGGCCAGTCTTGTAGTATCCTTTCTCGGCGCTTTTTGGCTTAGGGGGTGGGGTTGGGAGCATTTTGCACGTTCACTACCTATTGCCAGTTCATTTTAAATCGGCGACAGGTCTCATTTTGGTGAAACCTGTGAACTCTTATAAAGCTGCAGATTGGTACAAGTGAGCCACTTTGGTGCCAGGATTTCACAGGTTTCCAGAAGATGGCCTCTCCAGGCTTCGCTGAGTACATTTTTGCCCCCACAAACCGAACTGCACCCCCTTTCTTTGACTAACACAACCCAGTTGCAACTCGAGTCTGTCGGGACATCCGGGCTTCTTTTGCTTCTTCGATATCGCGTACCAGAAAGGCTTTCAATAGAACTGTGGTTTTCTTGCAAAAAAAAGCGTACCATTTCTCGCAGTGCCGTGCAGCGGCCAAGGGACACTACGATTGGAACTCTTCCAAGCAGACTAATGCTAAGCCTCGGCTGATTACTGCCAGACCTGTTCAAGGGATTTGGTATTCCATTAGAAGCGTGTTCCGCAAACCTTTAGTCCTTCTAGCAGCCTACTGTTCCGGATAGTAACGGCTGAACAGAACGAAAAATGTACCCTAAAAGGCTTGACCCTTCAAATCTTATAAGTGCCTTGAAAGGATATCTTGTTTGTGGATTTAACTTCAGGGGATAGTATTTGAGGCTGTCGTGGAGGTAGGAGAGAATGAGGTTGTGCTCAGTAACCCCTCCTTCTGTAGTCAACGGCGGGGCAATTTTACTAGTTCTAATGATTTGAGGCATTTCTATCCTCCTTTTCCCTCTCGAAAGATGTTGAGGGGTCATGTTAGAGGAGAAGATGTGGGTTTCCCATGAATGCTCAAACCGGCCGCGTTATGCACTCATCAAGCGAGCGGTCGCGTTGCGGCTGGTCTTGGCGGCTGCCGCAAGTGTTTTCACAGATTCATTGCCATTTATGGGGGGGGGTGGAAGAGCCGCTTTGAGAAGACTTTACCATTTTCTCTGCACCCTATCCTGCTCAAAGACAGCTCCCGCTATCAAGTAGTCCACCAAATACTCCCGTGCATTTGGCATCGTCCTCCGCATTCGCAGAGAATATATCACTTTCGTCACTCGAAACGGCGAGATAAAGAAGCTAGAGACGCGTGATTATTGCAACCATTGCAACCACGATTACTTTCACTCTGCAAGACAACGGCTTACAAGCGGAATCGCGTGTGTACATGACGTTGCCTGGAGCGTCGTAGGATGATTTTTTGTGCTCTTGCCGAGAATTAGTTGCACGTCGAATCCTGCTGCTTGGGCTTGCCGACGTCTGACAAACTCCTCCAAGGCGCATTCTGCTAAAGGGTTTGTGCACAGAGTGTTTCCAAGGTTTTTCTTTCTTTTTCACTCTACTGGGGAGTTACTTGTGGGCTACTGGTTCATGATTGAGCACCTCCAGTAACACTTGATCGCGGGAATTGACTTCAAGTTATCCGTGAGGTCATCGCCAGGCTAACCAAGTTTTTCCGAGAAAAGGATATTCCCACCATTACATTTTGGCCATGTGTTGGATGTGAAAATCGTATGGAAAGGTGCTTGATGTGTATGTTTTTCAGCAGGGTCGTAAACTTCAGATGATTTCAAAGAAGTCTGAAAGTGTGTCGTCGTAAAGCAGTGTTTTGTTGTGTCGTGGACGAATGGGGTGCGCTTGACGGGTGTCCTATGGACAATAAAAATAGTGAAAGGATTTTCCCTTTATCGATGTTCAGCCCTCTCGACCAGGGCACGCCATCGCGTTGTGATCATTTCCTGAAAAATGCGACCCCCCTCAGTTCCATCCTCAAATACGACCACCCTCCCCATCCTACCTACCTTTTCCCTAGATTTTCCCAACTTCCTACCATTTTTCCCAAAAATTTCCATTTTTTCAGCCAGGAATTTTCCGTCGAGCGAAGGGGGGGGGTATATACCCAATGTGAAACAGAAAATTTTCTCAGATTTTCCTTTTCCTCCTACCACAGTTCCTCCGGAATGTCCCGAAAAAGTTTTGGTTCTTCCCAAAATTTTAGAAATTTGGAAGTAGTAGTTGTATACATCTTTGGCAGTCCCTCTCCCAAAACGACCTAATACGACCCCCCCCCCTTATACCGTTCGTGAAACAAGAGGAAGCAACCATCAAAAATTCGTCTCAGACCAAATACGACCCGCCCCCTCCCTCGCGGTCAAATACGACCCCCAACCCCGTTGTGATCATCACAACGAAGGCGTGCCCTGCTTTCGACACACTTCGAAAACGTGTATCAGTCAAAGGAAAAAGATCAAACGGGGTTGAGGGAATCTAGCCCCTTTAATCTTTTTCCCACTTCCTCGTTAACCTTCATGTTCCCGAGCTAATGTTGTATCCTGCACTTTGAGGCAGAGGTAGTAACAGGGTGCAGCATCGTGATGTGTGAAATGGTGGTGTCAGTACGACCCCCCTCTCGAGGTAGGGTCTTGTTACGACCCCCCTCTCACCTAAAGGAGGTCTCGGTGCGCCTTCCCCCTTCCCAGCACATACCTACCAATTTCCACACATTTTTGCTCACCAGATTTTTCGTCAAGGGAGGGAGGGGGGAATCACGAAAAATCAATAAACGGGAAAAATTTTCGCAACGCGGCAAATTTTTGTCAAAGCCACATACGCCCCCCCCTCTCCCAACAACGACCAAATACGATCCCCCTCCCCAGCCGAAAAAAATACGACCCCTATGTGTTTAACACAACGATGCTGTACCCTGGGTGGTATAGTGGCAAGGAGCCCGCTTACCGCACGCGCGGTCCGAGAGTAAAGTTTCAGATCGGATCCCAGCCAGGCTGATCGAGCCTCCTACCTCCCGGCGACCGTGCCGGCACCAGATTTGTGTGGGAGGCTAAAAACACAAACCTGCTCATTGGCTGGCCCCCGCAAGTCACAGAATGGGCACACCGCATTCAATATGCGATTCTGAATAGAAGCAGGATGCGTGCCGCATCCTAGAAAAGGAGAATGATAACGGCAAAAGCTGTACCCTGAGTCTCTGGTTATGTTTTTATTTAGTTATTTATTCATTTATTTATTTATTCACCTACTTATTTTTCTCCTTGTCCATCTGCTTGTTTATTTCCTTGTTTTTTTATTTGTGCAACTATTTATTTACTTATTTAGTTGTTTAGTTATTTATCCATTACATTACAAGAGCGACATAATCCACCATGCCACGAACCGTGTTAGTAAGAAACCGGTTTTAATCAAAACAGGGAACGTAAACAAAATCGAAAAACAAGCAAGATATAAGGGCATCAATGTTTGGAGGGGGTAAGAAGCACTTGGCCGCTCTTCTTTCCTGATCCAAGGCTTAGTATTAGAGCGTAGATTTCTGTCGCCGAGGATACTCTCACAGAGGAGGCAGTCTCCGCCTTCGTGAGGGTAAGAGACACAAAAGCGTTGTCGAGAGAACCTTCCCCCCCCCCTTTCCCTGCCAGCTTAGTGCTGATTCAAGTCCGACTACATTGCTCTTTCACTGGTTCGTGCTGAGGATTCCGCTTCTTCCCGCCAATTTTTTTTTCTTATTTTTGTTTCCTTGTTAGTTAATAGTAATGGGCGAGGTTAGGAGTCCTCAAACGGGACGTCCTCACGGCGCAGTTCGGCAACGGAGGGGGTGGCATTTTGCACTTTCTGCTGCTTCCCATCGACGTGTCGACCCATCTAGACAGCCTCTTCTCGAGTTGACAGGTTTTACCATGATGGCTTGACGACTTGCTCCAGCTTCACAAGAGTTCACAGGTTTCACCAGAGTGAGACTTGTCGGAACTAGTGAAGCAACGAAAGTACAAAATGCCCCCCCCCCCCGTCGCCGAACTGCACCCGTTCTCACTAATAACGAGGAAATGTTATGTGAACTGGGGCAGAGTGCACACGAGTGACGTCAAGTTGTCTTCAGGGAATTGTGGTGTGAGCTGGTCTCGCGTGTATCTGGGTGTTCATTCTCCATGTGATGTGCTAGGCGGATGGACCATAGGCGTACTACTGCTCTTCATATTCGGTAGGTGATAGGGCGTTTCTATCGATAGATGTCTGTCTGGTAAGTGCAAAGTGCACTGACGGCTGTCAGTCGGACGGTTTCAGTGGGTGATTTTGCGCTTCAACGAATTAAAGGTCATTCTTCTATTTGCAGGAGGGTTTTCTGATAAGCTTTATGATGCGTATGAGGCCAGTTCTCGTGACGACCTTTCATTCTTCGCCTATTTCTACACCTTCGTCCTACTCCTACTGTGGATTCATCCCAGAGCTTGGCCAGAAACGCAGAGTTATGCAGAAGTACGTGGGGTTCAATTCCTTTTCTTCGAATACTTTCTTTGTTCTTTGTTCCCGCTGTGCGTTTGAACTGTCTCTGCATACAGACCTTGGGACCACTTAAGGCGCTTTGAATTTGCATATAACTAATCCGCCGAACTCGCATCCTCATATCCCGTCTTGAACCTCTTTCTTGTCACAGTGGTCCCAACAAACTTCCTTTTCTAATTTTCGAATCTAGAAGGGTAAAATAAAGACTGAAATTTGTCGCCTTGTTTAGATTTCTTCTTGGGCTGCGCCAAACGACCACTTGAAGGTGAGGTCAGTGGCATTGCTCGTTACGCCCACCGTTTGGAAGTCAAGTCCCATGCAGGACATGTCCTGCCATTGGGAAAAATTTGGCAAACGACTCCTTTCAAGATTTCCCTCTTTTGTACTATCCTCCCCACTTCCCATCCCCATTTTACCTATGGTCTCTCGGAGGGGGAGAGGGAAGTATCTAGCGGCTTGTGAAACGGTGAAAAAGCGGGAACAATCATAGGCGAATCACTTTTTTACAACGCAAATTGCGACCCTCGCCTCTAGCCGGACATGGATCACGCCCTCGCTGGGGTGCCTGCATTACGAGGTGCTCACTTTGCTCCGGGCAACTGAGGCCTGTCGTCGTTGCTTGGATATCCGGCTTGAGAAAGGCCTACTCGCAAGGCCGCTGATACTCCGCGCATCCACTAAAGATCGAATCCTTCCCTCCCTCGCCCCCTCCCATAGTGACCAGCAATCGAGATCCACTCTCTTTCGGGCTGGCAAAGCAGTCTGGCCCTGTAATGGTAAGTGGCGCTGTCACCGCGCGCGCCGGTCGTTCGCGTCTTGGAAACGGCTTCCCCCAGTCCAACCAAGCCTTCTAACCCCTCTGGCGTAACCGGCTTACCAGTTCCAAGCCTTCTAGGAGAGAAGCCAGCTGACCGTTGTCCGGCACGAATGGAGGCGCTGGTTTGTACATCAGCTCCCTCATTCTGAGTTATCGTAAGGTCCGAGAGAGTCAAGTACTTCTACAGTTCCAGCTTTATTTAAATGCTAGTACTATGTATTATGGGAGGTGTTTCCTTTCTCTCGACGTTTTTTCTCACCATTGCTCATATTTTGCTCACAAATTCCATTTTCAGTTAATATGTGTGCTATCCGGTACGGGAGCGATTTGGTGCGGACGAATTTTTCATCTTGGAGGTGACATGCCGTCGATCAGCTTGGCAGAAGATCCAATGCCACCTGTCTATTTGTATCTAAGATTCTTCAGGTGAGCTTTGTTAAGGCCAGCTTTATCTAACTGAATTTCAGTTCAAATTCTGAAGCCCACCCTTTTAGGTGTTGTGATAATTCTGAGCTGTCGCGTGGTTTTGAAGTTCATCGCCAAACTGCTGATATCAAAGGCCTGTCTGTACACCTCTCGTTCCTCCGACCATTAAAGCACTATTCGTACTCAGAATGTGGCCGTGATTTCTAAAGGCGAGTTTGCTAGGCCGTACGAAGAGATATACGAATAGGATGAGATTCAAACCGATTCCAGGAGCTAAGGTTGGTCTACTCTTCTGCGATCTTCCTTTATCAATAAGAAGATTGCTGAGGGCGAGGCCGAGCGAGCGAACAGTCCGTGGCGTGCGTGAGCGTGCGTGCCGTGCGTGTGCTAGTGCGTCGTGCGTGCGTAGCGTGGGCGTGCGTGCGTGCGTGCAGGTGCTGCGTGCCGTGCGTGCCGCGCGTGGCGTGCGTGCGATGCGTTGCGTGCGTTGTATATTGCATGGTGGGGAGGGTGTGATTTCAAAAGGCCAGCTGAGAGGAGATAACCGTCTGTTTTAATTATTGAGGATGATGGGAGCGTGTCCAGAGGAGAGGGGCGGGGGATTTGCATGCGCGCCCGTCCTCCACCAGTTCTTGAAGCACATAAGCGCTAACAAATGGTGGAAAACGACCGATGCGAACGATATGAAAGAATGTAAGCGTGCTGGAAGTGGCCGAGACCTGACGCATCGTTCCATGTCGGACTAGGTCTCGCTCCAACCATGAGACGAACGCTAAGCGAAGAAAACTTTGTAGACGATTTGATTTTAAGATGGGTGGTGAGAAGGGGGAGGGGGGTAGTATGTGGGCAGGGGGCGGGGTGATGTAGCCCAGGGTACGCTCATATTCAAACCAACTTGTCAAAGAGATAGTGCTGGTCATCGTAAGGAAGTTGTTCAGACAGAAATGGTTATTGTTTCAGAAAGCGCTCTCATATGAAATCTGGGTTATATATCTAGACTAGATAATACAGTTCCCGATAGCAGAGTGGGTGGAGACAGACAATCAGTGCATTTCTTCTGATGTGTCCCCTCCTTTTAAGGCAGCGCAGCTGGTCACGTTCTGCCTTTGGGGAAACTTTGCGAATACAACCCCTACCCCCCCCCCCCCCTCCCTCAGAATTTCCCCTCTGGTACGACCCCACTACCGGTCCCTTATCCTACCTACCTTCTTTTTCAGATCTCCAAAACTTTCTACCTCCTTTCTCCCGGGACTGCCGTCGTGAGGGGAGGGGCAGGGGTAGGGAAGAACTAGGACGATGAAAGTCAACGTCCGAAAACATTTTTCTCGAAGGCAGTCGCGAGTACTCACGCCCTCGCTCTCCCTCTAGCTACAAAAACGACTCTTCGTACTAGGGATCCCCAGCGTACGGCATGCCCTGAGAGGGCGAGGCACACCATTGGGCAAATTTGAGAATTCTCATGAATTCACGGCACCAATTTATAGTCCTCTGTCTCCACCCATAGAATTTTCGCAGACTGTTCTTTTAAAAGTGGTTATTTACAGGTAGTACCTGCTGATGCTATACCGTACGATATGGATTTGCCGGTGAAGTTCATCGTATATTCCATGGTTGGATTCTTCGTTTCCGAAGCGTGTCCGATGATTTTTGCTCAACTAAACATCTAACTCACTACTGATCATGACAAGTCTAGAAATCTGTTCATAGATGGAGTGAACTTTTCCGCGCTCATAACTATTTTTTTGCTGTATTGTTTTTCTCTATGGCGCTAAGAGAGTTGGGGGCAGGGCTATGTCTCTGATCGTCTGCGCTCTCAATGCGACCACTATCTTGGTAGGAGAGCGCAGACGAGCAGAGAGATCCGGTAGTCGCGTGCCCCCCCCCCAATCTCTTGCCCCTTGTGCCTTGTTTTCCTCTACTTAATGCCTTAACGTTCACTTAACTTTTATCAGGTCATCTGCTCAACATTCCACTATTGAATATTACTACTTTAGAAATTATTTCTTTTGTACAGTACTACTAACAAATGCAATATCTAAGTGATATCTCTGGCCCATCTAGTCGATTCGGATGTGCGCGGATTAAAGATCGTTCTCTCAGGTGTCGAGTAGCCGTTGTGATACCCGTCGCGTTATGTCGCGTCATATTTCACGCAGTTATGCTGTTGTTTGTTAGTCTTTTAGTGATTAGCCCGTTAAATGTGCCAATTGAACAGGTGAGGCGCTATTTGACGCTGGTGCCATCGACGGTGGTGGTTCGTTCGATTCCCAGCGAAACTCCCAGTTGCAAACGACCAACAACAACCAAATGGCGTCCAGCAAGCGACCGCCGGAGGACGACTCGAAGTTGCCCACTTATCGATTAGTTGTCATAGGAGATGGAGGAGTTGGGAAAAGTTCGCTCACAATTCAGTTCTTTCAAGTGAGTTATTGATTGATTCAAGTCTTCTTTGGCCCTCAACCCCTTGATCCCATCTACATGTGCGTCGCTAGCGGGGCACATAGGCTTATCCTGCCGTTGAATAATCATGAATTTCCTCCCCCCCCCCTCAAATTTCCTCCTCTGATAGTCCCCCACCTCCTCATCCTTCACCCTACCTCCTATTTTCCTAATTTTTCTCGGCCTAATCCCACTTCCCATAGTTTCTCCGAAAATTTCTGCACTTTTCTCCGAAATCTGTCGCCGTCGAGATGGAAGCTGGAGAGGAAGGAACATTTCCCAAAAGGGACCCTTCGGCAACCAATTAAGACCCCGCCAAACTCAACTCAACCTGAACTCAATAAATCATTGCCCGTTTTCGTCAGGCAGTTCAAGAGTTCAGTTCCATCGACATAAAGTTGGACATATCCTACAAATTGTTGTTTCCGCATTTAATTGCAATTCCTCCCGTTGTTGCTCTCTCTATCCAGCAACTGCTTACAGCGCCCTCCCTCCCTGGATACTCCGCACATTCTATCTGTAAGAATATATTTCGAGTAGATATAATACTGCTCTAGTCGCCGAAAAGCTGGAGGGCTCAGATTCAGACTGGGGCAGAATTTAAAAATTGATGGGTTCATCGGATTTAGAATAGAATCGGGAACCGTGGATTAGGAACTTTGAATGCAACTGCCGACGATTTGGTCAGCGGTCCAAGAGAAAGTGGGGTCTATATAGGGGAAGGGAGGTATTATTTGGCAAGACAACCATAATGTGCCGCACAGGTGGGCGTGGCAAGCGGCGCCGCGCCCTTGGAGACGTGTTATCTTGCCTGACCTTTTGGATTTCAATGGAGAATTCCGCCTAATTTTAAATTCACATGGATTTCACTGTTTTAATTGACAAGCGGATACACATTCAGAATTGGTTGCACGATGCGCTGCGCGAGACGACACGGCAAATGACAATTGTCTTGTCCGCCTTTCACGGAGGGGCACTCGGTGCTGATACTGACTGAGCCACGCCCTCCTTCTGCTCGCCTGCTCCCTCTCAACAAGATGGCGTTCAACGAAATTGCTGAGACAGTAGACGAAGTGACTGAGCATACCCTGATTCCCTTCAAATACCGAGATTTTGTCAATCTGAGCACGCTTTCAATCTGTCGACTAGCGTGGGGGAAGGGGGGGGGTTGACGTGACGGCACCGCCGCATCTGTGTTACCTTAGGCGTAATTTATTTTCCTGTTTTTTGAAGGGTTAAAACCGGTAGATCTTCTCGCTAGAGGCTGATGAGCTTTTTTTATGCTTTTATGTTGTAAAATGAATCTTGTAAGAAGAATGTGAAACGTGCAGGAATGTGACAGTGGTGCACCTCGAGTTCGCATTTTTTGCTTTGCAGTGACAGATGATGGGTGGCAGAGTGCCAGCAGCTGTAGCCACCGCGAATAGCGACTTATTTCCGAGAGTTTAGGGGAGGGGGTTATGATCAATATTGTTCTTGCTGTTGGAATAGGTTTGGAAGGATCAGAAAATTGACCCGGTAGACCACTGCGCCTTGGTGAAAGAATATACAAAACATTCTAGGACGAAGGCTTGGATCAGAGTCGTCGCGAGCGTTTCTCGCAGAGCGGTCTGTACGCAACTCTGAAAGTCTGCGCTTTATCTGAGTCTTATTTAGAGGAAAGAAGGCGGAAACGTTCTTTCGAAGCCCCGTTCAATTAGCGCAGCACCCAAAGGGCTACAATAGAAACCCACCGTAGCCCTCTCAAAGCTGCTTAGTGATGTCATTTCAAAAGGTTCACTTTTAGAAACAATTTTTGGATTATTATGACCCAACAATTGAAGATCAGTATATTCAACATTGTGAAGTGGATGGCCACTGGGTAATCATGGATGGTGGGTTTTCAACTAACTTACGTACAGATGTTTTTCGGACTATTCTGCCTTTTTGCAGTGCTGGATACAGCTGGACAAGAAGAGTTTTCCGCGATGCGAGAGCAGTACATGAGGAATGGGCGTGGTTTCCTTCTTGTCTACTCGGTAACTGAAAGGAAAAGTTTTGATGAAGCGGCGAAATTATACAGACAGGTGCTGCGCGTGAAGGACTGCACTGAATACCCTGTATTGCTGGTAGCCAACAAGGTAAGTTTTGAAATTGTTTTCTTTCTTATGAAGACGTGATAGATCTTCTGATTTCTCGGTGACGGGGGGGGGGAGAAGAGGAGAGGTGAGGTTCAAGTGAGGTGCTCACAGGCAGGGTCGCAGCATGCGTTGTGTAGAAACGCATGAGGAGGGCGGGTATACTTCTTCTCTGGGAGGGCCGTATGTTGGTCAACTGGGAGACAGGGGGGGGTCGTTCGTAGCCTTAGAGAGAAACGAAGAGAAGAAAGGGTTATTATGCGTTTTTGACTTTTTGTGTGGTTTTTCCTGTTTCATGTGCCCTATATACCACTCCCCCCCTCGAGGGGAAATTTTCGGGTGAAAAACTGGGAAATGTGGTGAGTAGTGGGTAGGTGCTAGGTGAAGCGGGGGGGGGCTCGTACGAGACTCCCATTATAGGTAGGGGCGCCAGGGAGCGGGGGGGCGGCTCTCAAAGTAGCTAGTGTGATTTATACGAGGTAGGTTCATTCAGGTGCAGTATTAGTAGGCGTCGTTTGCAATGGATGCAAATGGACCTGAAAGGGGGGTGTGGCGTGTACGCCGCTCGGACCACCAGTTGTTACGGGCTGTTCAGGATGGATACGGATTGGCAGTTGCAGCTATAAGATAAATAAAATAGAAAGATTGAGTCTTAAGAAATTTTTTGCACTTGTTTCAAAGTTGAAAATTACTTCAAAGTCACTTTAAATTTTAATTTACTCAACTATTTTTGCTATTTATTAAGGGGGGGGGTCAATCCAAAGAAGTAGCTCAGTTTCCGTCTCGCACGTGCCCTTAGACGGAAACTGAACGAGCATTCTCTAACTCGCAACAATTGCTGCAGAAGGCTGCCCCGGGTGCGGTGCAATTCACACCCTTTCGCTTGCAGAGATGATGACAGTGGGTAACGTGAGTTCCTATCGCCATAGAGCTGCCTTTTTTGCCCTTTGGAAATTCACACAGAGTGAGCTGCAAGCTCATAGTCCCTAGGCCCATCATGTGCTTGCCGGACCCAGCTGCTCGGGCCATCGCGTTAATTCTGTGCTCCCCGTCATTTGCCTTTGGGTCAAATCACAGTGCTCACTAAGGATAGCGGAATAGCTGTTTCGAGCTAAGTGAGTGTTTTCAGATTGATTTGACGAATCAACGAGTAGTGAGCGAAGCTGAAGGTCGTAATCTCGCTGCCAGTCTTAAATTGCCCTACATTGAGACGTCTGCCAAGGTACGTTTTCACTCAGTTCTGTCTAGGCTAGGCGAGGCTGTGTTCATACTTCATGACTGGGGAGAATCGGCGTTGGGAAAATTCGCGAAGAGGAAAGTGTAGCGTTTCGACAGAGAAGGCAAAACACCGATCGGCGCAGCTGGCTAGTGTTTTGGGATAATAGGCGTTATGGCGCCGATTGATTCTTATACTATCCTTTTAATCGATTCTCTCGAAACGCCGATTCACCAGAATCGTAAAGCATGAAATCGGCCCTAAAGACACTCCCCGCGATGAAGTGATCAGCGAAATGCCTCCGTGCATTTGGCATCGTTGTCCGCACTCGCAGAGAATATACCACTTTCGTCACTCGAAATGGCGAGATAACGAAGCTAGAGACGCGTGAGTTTTGCAACCGGTGCAACCGCGTACTGTAACTCTGCAAGACAACGGCTTACAAGCGGAATTGCGTGTGTACATAGCGTTGCCTGGAGCGTCGTAGGGCGATTTTGGGGAATTGGTTGCACC